>JAMKCH010026472.1:0-161691 GCA_023653785.1 Ophioderma brevispina
ATGATGTCTTAGTTATGACCCAATTCACATAGTTATAGGACTCAAATGTAGAAAGTTGACTAATTTATTTTTACAATGGGGGTACTATATATAGGGCGCTTCACAAATCTTAGGGACGCAAAGGAGGTCACAAAATGTAGGGGGACTTCAGGAAAAATTAAAATATTCTGAGGAATCACTCATGCAAACACAATACATTATATTTGACATTTTAACTTTTAATAATAATGGCAAAAAGGTTTATCTCAACTTCTTTTGCCCAAAACCCTGTATTTGAATCAAAAAGGCTCTGTGCTACCCAAATTTTTTTCTTGTATTTCCTTTTAGCTCATTTTATCGGCCATTTTATTTAATTTGTCGATAAAACACTCAAAAACATTTCAAAATAGCAATGTAATGAAAACGATTTTAAAACCTTTATACCCGCCTACGCACCTGAGGACTGCATTTTGACATGTCGTAATCCTTGGCCTTTTCCGGAGGAATAGTACAATAATTCCAAAATCAAACCTTGTCGCTTGGTAAATTATCGCTTGGTATCGCTTGGTAAATATATTCCAAAAGTATGTGAATCTGCAGTGAGCTGGATATCTGGTTTCTTGAAATATTTATTGTTGCCGTATTTCTTCAGTAAAAAAACTCCCCGCAAGTGCTTTCGAAGATACGCTTTAGTTTGTAATTCCAATATATCCACCACATATCCATTGGGTAGCAAATTTAGACAAGCCCGGACAACAAGACTCGCACATTGCATGTGGGAACGGGTTGGCGTAGCGTATCTTCCTCGCCTTTCACCAATGAGGTCCCGGGTTCGATCCCCGGTTGGGGCTAGTTCACGGTGGCTTTATGTGAATTTGGTTTCTCGATCCATACTCGTTCCCGCAGGTTTTCTCCGGGTACTCCGGTTTCCTCCTGCTTCTAAAAACGAGCTTCTTGGCATAAATCTGTTCTGGTATTATGGTTTCTCTGATGTGCTGAGCGCCTTTCATGGCTGCCGCAATGCACACCGCCTTGAGCACGTTTACGTGGATATGTCGCGCGTTAAAATACACATTATTATGTGCATAAAGCAATGGCCACTGCAGTGCTTAATGCTGCATTCCTACATGCACTGATGCGTGGACTCGAACAATTGACGGCTTTCAGACTCATGGATAGGTTAAGTTACGAATCCCCAGGTTTCAAAGTTCGTTAATACAGCCATTGATTCTACTTGTGAGCAATGGTTAAGTCAGTTCAACAAGCTTTCTCCTTTAGCCAGGCATTTGGATTGTAGCATCACTTGGGTAGACTGACCAGAATAATTTTATTTGAGTGATAATTCTTGATCGGCATCGGAAAACATGCAATCACGACAACTGCAATTTTAATTCCAGCTGCAAAATCATACTTTCCATATAGCAGTGGACGATTTCAACGCTTGTGCCGCGATTTCACTGTATCCATAACCTAATTGAAGGCCCCATGTAATAATGCCACTAATCTACAAGTATCAAATAACACGGTATGTAAGAATTTCGTATTTGAAAAGTTTGTTTGGTAATCACGAATCTACAGTTATACAATAACAGATCTGGTTTACACCAATTTTTTTTCCAGTTTAACCATGGTTTAATGCTTGCTTGATTTTACAGTATGGACTATCGTCATATATAATACGAATCTACGGTTAATAACAAATAATTGTTTTAGACATTTTGTATACAACTAGCACGTGTGTAACAATTCAATTGCATATAAGCACGTTATAAACTTCAACTGAATCCACAGGTTACAAATCATATGGGCGTAATTGCTGTAAAACAATTCTGTTATTAAAATGCAAGGTTTAAGTCGGAGACGCACTCGTGTGTGTTGTTAGATTTCGTGCTAATCCAAATCACATCGCTACGCTCGGGGATTTCGGAAGCACGAATCAACACTTCTCATGCATTCTCCCATTACTTAAATCAGTACCGCAAGATGTTAAGTTTACTACAATGTTAGGCTTAATGTGGCAAAGTGATACAATCTATTAACCCAGATGCCTGATAATTAAAACAAATCATCAGTACTCTCCTTAGAAATTCCTATGAACGAAAACTCCATAACATTGACTATCAACAGGTGTGCACATGTTCATGACCATTAAAAAATTCTTAATTTTCGCAATCGGGCCATTTTACTCAGGACATATTTGAAACAACAAGAGTCTTCACTATTACATCAGGCCTGAAATAATCAAAATTCTCATGCAAATCCCCAGATACATGTATGTGTTTTTGGGTGGAATACATTGGGTGTGGGTCAAGGCGTCACCCATTTTTTTTTGGGTGTCACGTTGGTATCCATGGATAAACAAATAAACAGGACTACGACGCATGTTGACGTTTTGAAATTTGCTGTTGAAATCCATGACCTTAAAAAAACACCAAAATCGTCATCCTAGGGTGTCTGTATATCATGGACTGTTTAAGGATTTTCTTTAATATGTTGACCATCTTGGAAAATAGTGGGCGTTCGGAAAACTTCCATTCCTTTTATATCATCTGGCAGTTTTGAAAATCGTTTTATTTAACTCCTTGACCCTAAAAATCTTTAATTTGACCCCACAACCATTTCATGAGCTATTAATAAGAGCTGTACGGTTTTGTCAATAAAATTTATAGCATCTTGGAATATTGGCACATGCAACATTTAAGTGTTTTGGGAATAGTTTTATTGAACTCCTTTCTCGAGAAAAATATTTTTAACACACCATAAGTTGGGTCTACTTTGGGCTTTAAGATGGGCTTTCCAGTGGCGCGTAGCCAGGGGGGTTGCGATGCACCCCCCCAAAACAATGGGGAAACAACAGTCCGCTTTCTGATGTTTGATTGGCCGCTTTTTGTCATGTTGAAGGTCCGATTTGGTGTAATGTTAAGTTGGGCACTTGCCTAAATGTTGTTTCAAGGGTGCAACATCCTCTTTCGCATGAACTGCACATCAACGTGTGTTGTTTTTGGACAGGGAAGTGGCGCAGTTAGTAAACAGTGTCCCCAAGAAATTATGTGCCAGAGTAGGGTACAATTCTACAAACTTTTTCAGATTTGGAAGTGTTTTTATTCATAGTGGTTTTTGGGAGTGGTCTGGTAATTTGGTTGGTCGTTCCGAAAGACCCAATAATTGTAACAATTGGCAAAATTTATGAGCTATCTCATATACTTTGTTTCCCCAATGTGTGTTTGTCATTGTAAAGGTGCATTTCATCATAACAAACAGTCCATTTCATCTCATTTGCTTTAACTCCTATGATTAATCAACGCTAAAATTTTCAATCCATGTTCAATTTTATTACTTTATTTTTATTAGGGAATTTTCTCAAAGATGCACTGTACACAACATGAATAATTTCAAGTACCTCATACATCAGCCTTTTTAATTCTAAATTCCCCTAAATGGTTTGCCATCAAAGTTTCAGAGTGAAAGTCAATATTCACCTGACCTGTTGTTGTTGCACCATAAACAAATCAGTGAAAAATCGAAATAAAATCCAAAGAAGAAATCCGTTTTCAAGTTGGAACAATGATCTTGTTTGGGTCCACTGGTTGACTACTAATTGGGCAGACAGTATTAATAAATACACAGAGAAAAAGGGTCTTGTGAGTGTGGTACACAATTTATTTCTTTTCTGTAACTACGAGATTTCTAACATCATCACTACGGGCCAATACAACAACATTGAAGTCCAACAATATAATATGTTTTCCAAGATAAGACTCAAGTTTCCCCATAACGCTCTGCATTCTGATAAAAATATGAAATTCGCTCACTGGTTTTACACCAGCAGAAATGGTTTCACGCAAGGGTGAAATAAAAACCTAGACAAACATTGGCTATCACTATCTTTATCAGGCCTATAAAGTGAGTGATACAAACCAATTTTGCCTATTTTTATATCACCTAATAGCATTTTGACCTTGGTAAAATGGTCCAAACACTGGAGTTTATTAAGTGAAGCAATTTTTGTTCTTTTAATAATATCTTGATTTCAAAACTTAAAATGTTTTAAAAAGAAAACAAAGATTGATATCTTAACATTACCCCAAAAGATCAAGATGAAATATGGTACAAATATTTCTGCTGGGGTTATGCAAGTTCTTATATTCAATATTTTTCTCTCTCAGAAAATCTCATTAATGAGATTATATATAAAACTTCTATTTCTAACACAATGTGGTTTGCTATGTATGCACTGGTTACTAGGCAATTTCCATAAATGCAATGCATTTTGGGTATGATGTCCTTAAAGACCATCTTGAATTGATACAATGATAAAAATGTCTATACAAACATGGATTTATTTTTTTTATTTTTTTCTTCTGATGCAGAGCCGGAGCCTAAATTCTTCACTTTGGATGGAAAAAAAAAAATCAATATACAAGTAATCAATAATTGTACAATAATCGTAACAATATTCAATACAAGACAAAAAATTCATTCAACTAGGGAAGTACTAACAGACTGATGCGGCAAGCTTTTTCCTGCAGGACAATCCGAGCTGTGATTGAAGATTCCCCACACCCACATTTGGATTAGTAAAATGAATCGCAACATTTGGGCATTAATTTGTGGTGACCGCACCGTTGACTACAGGTAATTTTTTGCCCCTTTTACACAGACTAGTGACCTGTATTGACGAATCAACCCTCAACCCTTTGGGTTTGGGCGTCATAACAATACCGGTGTCCCGAGAGGGCGATTCTTGGCTTTCCAAAGAAGAATGTCTGCAGGTCACCAAGCTGTGTTATTCTTGTGAGCAATTGTGAACAATATTGAACTTATTGGCTTGACCAATTACTGATGGACACCCCTCCCCCCAAAAAAATTAAAATAGTAAAATATTGACAAATCCACTGGACTCTACAACCACAGCTGAACAACATCCTGAAACAACAGCCACTGGTCTACACCAAAGTTTTTGTACTTTTTTTCTTCTTTACTTGTACATCAACAATCAAGGTTATATTTCATTCAAAAAAAAATTTGGCCCTTTAAATTCATGAAGTTGACAGTGCTACTATCAAATACAATAGATGGTTTACACAGTGTTGCCTTGTGAATGTGTTTACCCTATGTACGACAAAACAATGGGGAGTGCTATTCTTTGTTCATCTTTCACAAGCCGGGATGGGCAACTAAGAATTTCTCGCAAACCAATTTTGTAGAACCTAGTATTCATCAGATAGGCATCCCTGCATATGGTGTTGATATTAACACAGTGAACAAAATATAAACATCTTTTAAAGTTGATGCCTTTGTCGTGCACATAAATTCATAATTGACCGAGTGCATCAACAGGGCTTACGAAACATTTTCGTTTCAAATTGCATTTTGGGATTTTTTTGCATTCAGGGAATTTCCCACTATTATTTCTACAACAACCGGAGCAACACTTCTGTGTACAAATCGCTACCACAATAAACCAAGGCAGTCTATTCATAATGCACCTTTTTATACAGAACTGGGATCAGTCTACAAAGTGAGCTCCATGGTGTCTTGCACAAGGCTCAGTCTCTGCTCTCTGCTACATAGAGCAGCGACCACACTGAAAAATTATAGCGCATCGTACTTGGTACGTGCAGGTTGGATTTGAGTTAGCCCAGACAACAAAACTGCCGATGTAATACTCCTACTAGCTGTGTGATAGGTTAAGCATTTACAGTGCAGAGCCCCAAGAAGAGGGCCGTCAAGTCTACTGTATAAAGTATGCTGCTGTGACAACATGTTCCCATGGATACAAATCACCATAGCAACCAGTTGCCATAGATGTCAAGCTTGTAACTGTTCTTTTGTCACAGCAACACACTATAAAAAGTTGGAAAAAGAGCATACATTTAGTTTTATAACATCAAAATATACTGCAAATTCTTGTTTAATTCTTACAAATATCAAAGCTGGGCAGGCAGGCAGCACTATAACACCATGTATTTATACCCACATGATCAACATTATACAAACACCATATACCACTGGAACATTTTTCGTATTTTTTTTATCTTTTCATAAAAAGTTTAGGTGTAATACAGAAGGTTTTCCAACCCCCCTGAGCTAAACATCTACATTTTCTGTTGTACAGTATCTTTTAAAATGTTAAATAAAGCCAGCTTTTTTCGTTTCTCTCTCGCTCTCTTGTCACAGTGTGAAAATTTGTCACTAACTACATACAGAGTCCATGTTGAATTCCATTATTTCTTGCAAAAAGCATTCATGTTAACATTATTACGAGTATACACAGAAATTCAAAATGGCCGCTGCTTTTACAAAGTGGCATAATATACAAGTTGCACTAGCCCGACAACACAAGCTAGCATATCCTTATTTGGTCAAGTCTAGTGACTCCCATTTACCTCTTGTTCTACTCGCAACCAGATCCCACAACACAGACCTCATTGCTCGAGTTCAAGGTGTTAAGCATGCATTTCACTGAACTTGCCATGAGAATATGGTATTTCGTATTGTGATAATAGGCACTGGTAATGTTTCTAGGGTCAAATCCAAAATTCCTTGATTGTAGTAAAGTTTAATAAAAACACGCTCATTCACCATTCCATCAAAAAAAATCTCCAGTGACGCAAAAGCTAATAAACAAACCCAATAGTTTCAAGGAATTATGAACCCAACAGTTTATTTTTTTTCAAGTTACCACTTCACAATAAAGCTCCTATTGATTAGGTTTACTTGCAGCAGATTGTTACACACAAGTTAAGGGGGAGTAACTAACTATCCGTGAGGGCAGTACTTGCCAACTGGGAAAATAAGAAGCAACCCCCGGGTTTAACTACACCAAAGTATTAGTGACAAGCAAAAAAAAGTGTCAACAAAGCGGGGCTTGTTTGCTCACACCTGCACAAGTGGCCATCTATAATATAAGTGTCTTCAGTACAAAATTTCTACATGACATGCAAGTGTTTAAAATTAAACCTATAAATATACTGAGTATAATCTCTCTCTCTGGATTCTCAAATTCACAGATAGAACGCAAGCTTTTAAATACATTTGAGGTTTATTTGTTCGGAGTTCAAGATAGGTTAGATAAATAAGCCACAACAGCATCCCAAATTTGTGGAAAAGAAGCCATGAAAAGGATGCATTTCGTATTTCCCACAATGCAGCACAACAATCCCACATCGACTGACCACCACCCCTCCTTTGGGGGTATTAATACTTGCACCACAAATGGAGGAATGGTCACATCAACTCATTTGTTATAGAAATATGTACATTCCAATTTTGCTTAAAATGTCTTCAACCTTGTAAGAACAATTCTAACATTTTGAGAATTTAATGTGACCTTATTTGGTACTGCATTTCAAAACGGTTAATTTGAGTATGTTGCAAGTGAACAGTTATAACTATTTCAAGCTAACTTCAGCTTCATTTCAAATCACTCAATTCTTCATTGCCTTTTCTACATTGATTACATGTTTCCCATGACTTCCATGAAGTTCAAAGGGAGCCAAAATGTGCAACAAATGTAACGCAGAAATTGGCTTGAGACTCAAATCCGGGTGTATTTCATTTACTGCTGTTTACTGTTACAAACTGCTGCAGCTTCATGGGGGAAAATCTAATGTTACATTGTTTGATCATGTTGTCATTAAAAAACCTGTAATATTCATACCTCGCTCAATGCTACGGTACAATAGCAATTGAACGGTACACGTCTTGCATTCATGTAACTACAGAAGACTAGATGTAATTTAATTAACTCTGCAATAGGCCTGCATATTACATTAACTTCTGTCATCTTGGCAAGTAGCTACATTCCATACACAATGGTGAGGAGATTAGAAGTACTGGTGGCATGTTAAAATACCTTTATACATCTGTGACCTGAGGTCAATGTCAGGTCAAAGGTCACAAAAAGCCCATGACCAATCAAATGCAATGCGGCAACACTGAACTCCTACAGCTAATCTCAACTACAAAAGCATCTACAGAATTTGTGTTTTAATAAACCTATGATGTGCTTGAAAAACCACCCAGATTCAGGACCAACCCAATATATATAATCAAGAATGATCATCAGTACTAATTAAAGATATACATATTTGCCAGATTTTTTCTTCATTTTTTTTCTTTTTTTTGATGGGCTAGTTACTGGCTTGGAGGTTGCTAAATACAAATAATCCACCATTAGTTTTATATAACATTTTTTGCACAAAACCATACATACAAGTGAGCTACACAAAATCAGAAAACAAAAAAATATGGAAACAAAATATAGACATGGTATAATGTTGATTCAGTATAATATACTCACCCACCCTTACACGCAATTCCCTCAACTCACAGTCCGTAAATACAGGAAATATCTTACCCCCTTTACATTGCATGAAGTAGTAGTAGTACGTCATTGATTAAACTGTATATATTATTATCGGTGTGTAATGACAATATCACATAATATTTCAACATTTCATTTTCATAAAACTCTTAACCACTTATTTTAAATCAATAAACCCGCAAGAAAAAAATTAAATTTTGCACAAAATTCATATAGATGCACTCCCTAATAAAAGGCTTCATTTAGTCACGGTGTATTGTTTGTTAGGATAACAACATAAAAAAATGCTAACAATTATCAACCTTTCATAATTTTTTTTCATCTTTTCAAACACTACATCGCAGCTGACTTGGAGCAAACATCCTCTCGCTATAACAATTAAGGCTATGACATCATCTTCAATCTAGAAACACTTCATTACTCATGATATAATATACATTCAGTAGAAATGTTATAGAAGAGACAAGTCTGCCAATACAGACATTCACAGATCTGACAACTCCCCAGTGTGCTTATGGGAAACCTTACTACCTTTCTAAATGCCACCCCAATTGGCATGTGACGTACTGTGCAATAATGGACGCTATCCCACAATGCTTTGGGAATTAGGGTCCAATAATTTAAATATGTGTGATGTAGATGAGCAAAACCTCTGACAGCTACCTGAACACTATGGGATTACACCTTGCAATTATGGGTATATGACGGGTAACATTTTTAGATTAATTTTTCATTGCAGGAAATGAGAAACCTTCATTATGGCGATACAGCCTGGTGTTAAAATTGAGGTGTTTCAATTGTGTAGTTAATCGACAATTCAGACCAGAAATACAAAATGCCTGCGGTCGAAGTGAAAGAATCATTGCAATTTGTTTTGTTTTGATCAATCTGTAAATAGTTGGCTGATGCTGTCATGGAAACCAACAGATGCATGAAAAAGGTCTTAACTTTCCCGAAGACTACTTGTCGTAATCATCAGGCTGTTGAAGACTGCCTTGCTAGTTCATATTTCCAAGATCAATCTCAAAGCTTTAACCGAGGATAGTGACGCAAAGATCACCTCAAAACTTCCACAAATACTTCTTGCATTCCACAGACCTTTATCTTTCCTTACAGAAGACAATACGATATCCTTGTTGTATTATAGAGACAAAGCTTGCAAGATGCAGGGAGACACCAGACAATCGTGTACAGCTCAATGATAACAGATTATCCTCTTGTGTGCAAGATGTTTTTCTTGTTGTACGCTTCCAAAACAATTTCATCCATCCGTTTTCCGGACATAACATTTCATTCTCTCAATCTGGATGATCACTGCACTGCTACATATTCTGGATACACAACCTGGCTGTGCACTCTTCTGCCACATTCAGTGTTACAGAAGTTGCCCGTCTTTGGCGAGCTCGTTTACTGCCATCAAACTAGGCGCTTATGATCCCTGATGTGCATCATGATCAGTAGCCCTGATGAAATATCAATCATCAAGTGCAGCGTTTAGGCACCATGATATAAACAGTCATCACAGAGTGATGATTACAATACAACTGATATGAGCCAATAATGAACTGTCGTAATTTATTAGCTACACAAATGCGACGCACTAACCACGCCAGGAGCAGCATTTCGTATACAAAAGGGATGGCTTGTTCTGTAACCGATGGTTTGTTCAGCATAAACATGCCGCCAAACATTGAGAAACTCACTCCTGGTTTACCTTTCACTTCAGTTACACACTCAGACCAGAAATTACAGGAGACCCATAACCCCAGAGAACTATCTGCCGATTGGTCAAGTAGAACTAATGTAATTTGTTGAGCCAATCAGCTACATGGTAAGATTGGATTGAAGAAAGAGGCTAGAGCGTAAATATTTGGAAGCTGCATTTCAACTGGTTATTGAAATGAATTTTTGTAATTATCCAATTAGAAATGCTCTGCAATAGGCAGATAGTCCTCAGGATAATGCAGTGGTGATTTAATCCCATACTTTTTTTTTACAAATGGTGTGTACTGTTCAACTTGATAATAAAAAATCTGACCTCAAAGAGTAACCACATATTGCACTGGGGAGAAAAGACAAATTTTGTTTCTTTCTTTCACTATTTATAATTCATTCTCATTATATATTCAATTACAGCCAAAATCAAAAACAAGAATAATATACAACAGAGTAGCGCATAGGCTAAAATTCTCCTACATGTAAAAAACCACACGATCTGTGAATGTTTGTATTGCTATAGAGCACTTAAAATATGTCCATATATTCATTGTCTCAATTTAAAAGAACTTCCTACACTTGCACAGTATTGAAAAATGCTATTATTTTTTGTTTGTTTTGATATGCAAGATGTAGAATGTACACCAAATAGTGAAGAAAGGCTACCAGAGGTGACCATTTGGTGTGCTAGGTACAGCCGTCATTCATCACAGTAATTACAGACCAAAATCCAGCTGTTCATTTTTTTGTCTTTTTTTTAATATTTTTTTTCTCAGAAGATGTGGTCCAAGCTATACACAAAAAACAGATGGGTCACCCGAACCCCTGCAAAGAAAAAGAAAGACAAGGAAATTACATTAAACAATTAACCTAGGAACTGCTACATGCCTTAATTTTAAAGCCAACTAAGTACCATGCCTTAAATCACATTAGTCAAATAACTATGTACACATGCCTTAAATCACATTATAGTACGTTTTCTGAAGAGCGATCTGTTGGTGATGGATGGGCAGGGTGATGATCAAAAGTAAGAGTACTGTCTTCAGGTATATATTCCAGTTGATCAAAGATATCACTTTTGTCCAATTCGTACATTTTAATCTGAACGGATACTGTTTTGTAAGTAAGTATAAGCTGCCCTGTGACCAACCTATTACAACCGACCAATTTAATACTTTTTGATTATGAAGCAGCTATTTGAATGTTCATTTAAAAAGAGGCGGGAATCAAACAATTTGCGTACATTAGTTGAAATGAAAAGGCTTTGAAAAAATCGTGACCTGTGAAATCGGCAAGTGAATGGAATCACAAAGCTATAATCTTTTAAAATCAATGGAGTGTGGCAAGTTACCATCATTGCAGAGGCACATTATTTTATTTACTTTCTTTCAATTTCCTGCATTAATAAGGCTTTTGGTAATTATTTTTGTTAAATAAACACGGATCTGTGTAAGACATTTCAGCGATACGTAAGGTAAATGTAATCAGGGGCAGTCTGATGTAAACATGATGTAATGTAAGGTACAATGGATATGATTAACCCTGTGGTTAACATAATTATTTTTTGTGGTGGCTTTTTTCAGTCCAATAATTCTATCGATATGTCCTTGGTAAGTAGCCTCCTCTCATTGCTAATGGAACGGCTTGGTCCCATGGTTGGAAGATCGGCTGGGAAAATTACACTATAGTCAAATAACTATGTACACATGCCTTAAGGGGCATTTCGTGATTCATAACGTCCTCCCCTCTGGACATGAGATTTTTTGCATCAACTGAACCAATGGCTTAAGTATTGTAATTGTACCTAATCCTACACAACCAATTTCTTCATTGGAGTACCTGTGAAGTAGCTGTTAAGTAGCCATGGAGTACCAACCGAATGGGTTACCACATCGCCGGCCGCAAAAGTGGGGGTAATTCATCCACTTAGGTTACACATGCAGAGCCTAACCACTAGAACCAATGCGGGAGTACCTGCATGGGTACTCCCATGCAAATGAGCTTTGAGCTCTGTGTGATTATTTTAGTAATTTCATCCATTATTAAAATTTTGGTCACAGAGTTATATGATTTTACACAAATTGTCATATATAGGGGTTTTGGTGATGCTCAAATCAAATGTAGAGTTACTAAGCTTGAAAATGATCAGAAAGTCGTAATAACAATGGAATGTTTGGGCGCCTCTATGGTCCAAAGTGCTGCTACTAGGCAGCCGGTAGCTGAGTACCTGTGAAGGTATTCCCCAGGAGTAGCTGCAGTGGTACTCCACTACTGGTGGCTTACATGGGAACCTGTCAGTCACCTAGGGGAGGCAAACTGCAGAGTACACTATAGGATGGTTACTGCCAAAGTAAACATAGCTGCTATCAACACAGTGGCTTGTGTACTTTGCAATACTTAGTTTTAAGTACTGCATCAATAGTGCATCAATGGGGTACCCTTGGAGTAGAGCCAAGAGAAAGCATGGAGTAGCCTAAGCTCTGGGTTACACCGTGAGTAGGAATTTTGCTGTTACCTGCAGATTGATGGCTCTTCACTTAGAGATTTTGTATTTTGTGGCACAAATGGCACTATCATACAACACTTGGTCACAATACAAATTGAACGGTCAGAAGTAACTGCTTGATTTTGAGAATAATCTTCTTTTAGGATCTGCTAAAACCCTAAAAAATAAGTGCTAGGATCATGAAATGCTCTTCAAAGATACATCTAATGCTCCACTTTCCAGAGCACTTTTTAATACTTTTTTGGGAAACTACAAAGATTTGTGTAATTCTCGCAATACAGTGCACCACCAACGAGTGCCTTGGAGTGAGTGAGTGAGTGAGTGAGTGAGTGAGTGAGTGAGTGAGTGAGTGAGTATTAAAGTTTAATGACAACTCAACACAACGATTGCCTTGGAGGCGAAGTTTTTACAATGCATCATGGTAAAAAGTTGACAGAGCCCGCGTAGTACAAATTATACAGGAATATGCCGCTGTTCGTTTAGTTTACAATAACTAAACCTTTTCTCTTTTTATCACACAGACTCTTTCGCTGAGCTGTTTTCAACATAATATCTCACGACTTGGCGTGTTAATCCAAGGGTGACTGGCATGACGATATCGTCCCTTGCAGTATATGATACCGGCAAGGGAAACTTGCTGCCAGCACACTACACTGTAAACCATGAGAATTGACCTTTTCAAATGAGCATCGGAAACGTTTGGAGCAAAATACAATATACGCGAGCATACCTATTTGCCCGCCTACATTCACAAGCACTTGATAGTGATGCGCATTTCGCTAAGGTGAAATACGCACAAGTGCTGCGCCCAACGGTTGCGTGAGATGACCCGTTGGGACGTTTATTGGGATCATGTTCGGTAAACTTCATTTTGATAAGGTCTTTTGCCTTTCACTCATTGAATATAAATAAGACGAGCAATGTGTACAAGCTTGTTGTTTTTCATATGCCACACTATTTTACTATGAGCATATGTCTATGTAAACACTGCATTATGTTTGATGCATCATATAATCTGAGAACTAAGTTTTTACTCAGTCGTGGCTATGGCCTTTTATTACATGACAAGGAAGATACCATTACTTTTGTGTGGAACCAGTCGAACCACTCCACCCAAGGCTTCATTTTCCACTTAAAATAATGAGATTTCCCTGTGATGCAAGGCAATACACACACAGCTGGGCATAAAAGATTTTTTTTCTTTTCTAGATGCAATATCTCCTAACTTATTGCTGCCAGCAGCCTGTGATTAACCTGATTCACTGCATTCACTATGAGCTAGTAAAATCTCAATTCCCTTGGCACAGTTCAGTAGCTTTCATTCACCAATGTAGTTAGAAAATACACCCCCTGGGTTTTTTGGGTATGATATATGATACCCAGATCACACAAGGTCAGTTCATATCAAAGTATGTACAAGTACAACTCACTGAACTGTGTCCTTGGTGGATGAGCATATTGTAACTCAAAGTGATTATTCACATTCAGTGATGAATAGCGCGTTGTATTGCCTCAATGCTGGAGGAATATCCTTTAAAGGAATAGTGCACCATTTTGCTGACTGACCTCTTAGAAATTCACACATAAAAATACAGTATTACACTAATTTTTGATAAAAATAGAGTGTTACAATTTAGAGGAAAGGTAAGAAAATTTGATTTGAAATTTATTCGCACACACTGGAAAGTGATGACACCCATAATAATAATACCATTGTCTGGATGTGTCCGTCTATCATTCTCCGAGATCTGGTGCAAAGCAAAGATGGGTGCAACTCAATCAAGGCATAATACCTCACCCTCAATTCTAGTGTACTTCAAAGCATATATCTCAAAAGCAAAATCCTTTCACTCTGTACTTTCTTGAAAAAAGTGAGGAAACCAACTCACCAAAAATCCATTTAGAAGAGGCCACAATCCTTGAGGTTGTTCTTGATGATGACATCAGTGACGGCATCAAACACAAACTGGATGTTGTTGGTATCTGTGGCACAGGTGAAGTGTGTGTAGATCTCCTTCTGATCCTTGCGTTTGTTCAGGTCCTCAAACTGCATCTGGATGTAGGCAGCTGCCTCCTCATATGTGTTAGAGCCTGCGTGTAGAAAAGTGATAACCCAGTCACTTAAAATATGTGGGATTTATAATGCACTTTCCCAAAACCAAGAGGGCTCTGTCAGTGAAGGTTGCCAAATTTGACAGACTCATGTAGCATTTTCGCTAACACTCAACTATTAAGTTAAATGGTCTGCGACGAATTAACATTTTCAGTAAGCGAAAACGTGAATAACTACATTTTACCACAATCACTTGCTACCAGATGTTTAACAGGATTAGAAATTCCCCTTGCGATGTGAATAATCTTCCCTATTCTACAATGTGCCTTCTCTACCCAGTCTTCTTCAATCAATTCCACGTCCGGCTTTGTCCAAACATCTAAAGAGTTACTTATGTCACTGATTTCATAGCTTATTTATTAGAACCTTTGTAAAGACTGGATGGATTGTATTGAAATACGGAGTAAATTCTTTCGAGTTTCGAGGTGCCCAAGATCTAGCAATAGCAAGATTAACATACCTATACTCTGTCCAGCTCGAAGTATGAAGTAGCGACGCGGGCGTATACATTGAACCGACTTTGAGCGCGCGCGTAGGTAAAGCACGAGCGCACTGCAACTGAAAGGCGGCACTAGGTATACGCGCGCGTTGCCACTTCATACTTCAGATAAGACAAAGTATACATGGTTCATAACAAACATATTACACATCGCAATGGAGTGCTCTCACTAGCCTTCGTGATGTGAATACAGGGGTAAAAGGTAGCGAAAATGCCTTTCAACATAGTTTCGATTTTCGGTCATTTAAGAAATAAATGAAACTCTGGAATATATGCGGACTTTGGTTTAGGGATATAAAAAGCGCGACGCGGGCAAGGGAAATACGCGGAACTCTCATCACTGACTAGAACTATTATGTGGGGGTAGGTATACATTATTTACTGTTATTCACAAAACAAAGTCCAAAACAACCCTTACAGTCGACTTGATTCTCGAACTCTCAATGGTTTTGGATTGAGAAAATGTTGCTCGAGTGATTACACTTTTAGAATAGTTTCGTCAAGGATTTGTAATTATGTGTAAACTCAATGGCGACGTCAAAATTTAGATTTCTTGGCAGCCACTGCACCGCCTACATGTAATGATCACAAAATTCCAGGGTCAAGATTGATGGGATAATGTATAAGCTTAAAGGTGCAACAAGAGATTTCGAGGCATCAATGTAAGGTGTTATATGTAGTGATTTCATATTTTTTTTTTTTTTTTTTTTTCTACCAGATGTTTAACAGGATTAGAAATTCCCCTTGCGATGTGAATAATCTTCCCTATTCTACAATGTGCCTTCTCTACCCAGTCTTCTTCAATCAATTCCACGTCCGGCTTTGTCCAAACATCTAAAGAGTTACTTATGTCACTGATTTCATAGCTTATTTATTAGAACCTTTGTAAAGACTGGATGGATTGTATTGAAATACGGAGTAAATTCTTTCGAGTTTCGAGGTGCCCAAGATCTAGCAATAGCAAGATTAACATACCTACATGGTTCATAACAAACATATTACACATCGCAATGGAGTGCTCTCACTAGCCTTCGTGATGTGAATACAGGGGTAAAAGGTAGCGAAAATGCCTTTCAACATAGTTTCGATTTTCGGTCATTTAAGAAATAAATGAAACTCTGGAATATATGCGGACTTTGGTTTAGGGATATAAAAAGCGCGACGCGGGCAAGGGAAATACGCGGAACTCTCATCACTGACTAGAACTATTATGTGGGGGTAGGTATACATTATTTACTGTTATTCACAAAACAAAGTCCAAAACAACCCTTACAGTCGACTTGATTCTCGAACTCGCAATGGTTTTGGATTGAGAAAATGTTGCTCGAGTGATTACACTTTTAGAATAGTTTCGTCAAGGATTTGTAATTATGTGTAAACTCAATGGCGACGTCAAAATTTAGATTTCTTGGCAGCCACTGCACCGCCTACATGTAATGATCACAAAATTCCAGGGTCAAGATTGATGGGATAATGTATAAGCTTAAAGGTGCAACAAGAGATTTCGAGGCATCAATGTAAGGTGTTATATGTAGTGATTTCATATCAATTAGACACTCAAGATTTCTTGCCTTGTATTTTGGTACAGAAATATCTTAAAAGTGAAAACAAGGTAATTTTATATGCTTATATTTCAATATAAAACATGGGTGGAATTTCCTACTTCACAATTTTTGTACCAACGAGTTCTCAGCTTAATCCTTTCAGATGGGGATTTTTTGATAGAAAGCTACAACAGTACAAAAATCAGAATTTTCACATTTTTGAGGAACACCTGGTATGTGAAATCTCTTGTTGCACTTTTAAAATTAGGGTATGGGCTAGCTAATGTAGACATGAAATTTGTCCTATTTGTTCACACCATTTAAGGATAGCCAGCACTCCTGCTTTCATCATTGTTTTCTCAAAGAAATCTTTACAAATTTCATCTTGTGACCTTGTGTTGATCTTCTGGCTTTAAAAATAATTATAAGGAATTGAATGTCATCATTCAACAAGACAAATGACAAAAGCTCAAACACCTGCACAAGCAGAAAATGATTGTGTAGCGGTTTTCAAATAAAATGGAAAACATAGGCTTTACAATGTACAGTGGGAGTTCTGATCGATTGATTGTGCTGACTTACCAGTGTATTCTGGGAAGCAGATGGTCAGTGGTGATTTGGTGATCTTCTCTTCGAACAGATCCTTCTTGTTCAAAAACAGGATGATTGATGTCTCTGTGAACCATTTATTGTTGCAGATTGAATCAAATAGCTTCATTGATTCATGCATACGGTTCTGAGAAAAAAGAAATGAAGTGTTTAAAGACCGATTTAAGAGGCTCATCTTTCAGATCATCACTTATCCACAAATTGCTTTGTAAGATAAGTCAATACGTACCGCCATTTAAACAATAGATTTGTAAATTTTGTGGATCATAATTCATGACTACAAAATTTCTAGATGAAAAATATTTCCTTGCTAAGAAAGATCATTCATGGCTTTACAATACATTCCACCTCACTTGAACCCTTATATTACCATGATTTCAAATGCCGGGTCACCTTTACATCAACCTATCCTCAACGATTATGTGTCCAAGTTTCATTAAGAATTAGACTTTACCAATGGGAGGATTCGTATAGAAGTTCCAAGTACGCAATTGAGGTATTACAATGGATTCCGTCATGCGCTGCATGAGGTTGTGCAGTAGCGTTTGACGGAATAAATGGCAATACCTCATTTGCATACTTTGGAATTTTATATGAAACATCTTGCAGGATTTTCACATGCTATGTGAAGATTCCAACTTAAGATTCACACTATGGAGAATGACCTCATCTTGACCTTTTTATCAACCTACCACAGCGATTGTCACCAAATTTCATAAAGATTGGTTTTTAAATTGGGAGGTCTTAGGTTACTGGGGACACTCATAAATAAACACACACACTAAATGCATTCAGTGGGATCAACTAGCATTACTTGTATAGATGATAACTATAATCTAGCTTGCACATTTCTGCAGCCCCTTCTATAAATATCTTGCAACATATTCAACGCAAGCTTAATGGGCAATGAAAGAGACAAACGCATCTTATTTCCACGACATTTCCATAACATCTGATTGTGCCTTCACACACGCCCACATGGCTAGATCAAACTGTTTGATTTTGAACTCATCTTTGCCTTGGGTTTGTACTCATGTTATCAAAACCTCTATCATATAACTACTTGGTGACCTGACCATAGGTATTTACAATGACTACTGCAAAATGTAACATCAAAATCCTTCTGACCGTGAATGGCTCCAAGGAATCCAGAGGATCTATTCATATACATAATGATCAGCTAAGTTTTATCCTCTCAATGCTCTGGAGGTCACATCTTTACATGTATGAACATCTTGCACAAAAATGTTTAATCAAATCATTAAGTCAAATATGTGAAAGACTTTTTTTACCAATAGCAATAAATGATTCTGGATGTGATATACAAGTAATGCAATATGTGAAGGACCTTTTTTAAAAAAAAAATCCAAGCTCCTTGACATTTTAACTCAAATTTCCTGTTGAATTTTAATAGAGAAATGTCAAGATGGTTTAATTTTGCCAGATCAAATCAAAGTATGATGTATCTTTTTCTTGACACATTTCATTACTGCATTAATTTACTACACTTGGAACAGAAATCTGAACAACAAACATTGCACATCCTTTATCAAGTGGATGTTGTCCTGCCAAAAGTAAAGAGTGATGTCACAGCTGCAATCGCTAGGATAAAAGTCAGCGTACAAAGTTGGTGTGTACGTTATGCATGCCAACTGAAGTATAGAAATTGATTTTAACTACACTCTCCATTTCAGTTCTTTCTAAAACAAATATTAATACTACCATGAATTTGCCTTATCGAGACAGTTAAAATCTCCCAAGTCCTGCCCTGAATAAATCTAAACCCACTACTGAATGCACCTAGTGAAATTCTGATCAGGCACTACAACACACAATCACCTCATTTCCCCAATCTCTAAGTCGCATCTTCCCAACCCACAACAAATATTCCCTCTTCAATATCCCAGAAATCTCCCATCTTCCTCTGCCCACCTACTTTTTTAAGCTCCACTCTACACCCAGTGCATCTCATTCTTAATTCATATCACTCTTATCTACATCAACCACCATACCCATTCTCCCACCTGAAGTTAACTACTTCACATCCAATCCATCTTTTGCATTTTCTATCCTCCTTACCTACATCATCAGGACAATCTCTGATCCACCTCCTACCCTGAATTGTTTTCAAAGACAACACTCCTCCCACCTACCACCTTCATCCCCAAATAAGAGGTTACTTCCAAACACTTCCAACCCAATGGTTAAATATCACTTGTATCCATCCACTCAACTTTGTTACCAACAAGTATACCACCACATATCGCTCTTGCCTCCCTACCTTCAAACCATTCAACAAACCAGGTACCACGCTATTACGTATTCAGCAAAACCACTATATGCAGCAACCACCTACTAAACAGATTCACCGGGCCAGGTTCTGTTTACCATAACATGTACTTTAATGACAGACATTTGACTCAAGATTTGCAATGCTGATTTCTACCGGCTTATTCTGACACAAATAAATTAGCCCTTTGCTGATTTAAATCCAGAATAGAAATGCTACATCAGTGAAGGAATAAAATGTGATGGACACAGTAAATCTCAGCCACACTGCTGAATGAACTGGAGTGCCTAATGAGCTTTCTCTGCATTTATTTCAATCCATTTCTGATTTGAACATTGCTGAATATCTTCACAATTTTGCATACAAGTGCTAGGTTTCTGGGCCGACTCCTCTGCAGGCACCCAGAGATTATTTCGGCAGTCATTACATAAGACAAGACGTACTTGGGACCAAAAACATTTCTGGATTCCAAACATTTTTTAGTTATTACCTTAAGCAATACCATTTTTTGTATAGTGAACATTGAACTACTCTTTCAATATTTGCGATTTGTGGCCATGAAACACTGAGCCGATTCAATTTTGAAGGACCTATTTGGCTCATACTTCAGGTATATTGATTTTATCAAGTCACGTTCGAGATTTAAGATATATTCGCGATCACCTGGGCTTCGCGATCACCTGGCATGAATGACCCTCAGGTTTGGCGGTGCCTTTGACCATGTATGACCTCTAATGACCTTGTGGTGACATTTAAAATTTTCGGCATCAACAATCGACCTCACCCTCCAAGTTTCATGTCCATACACTAACGTTTACCCCACTTGACCTTGAATGACCCCTGATGACCTTGTCGTGACCTTCCAAATTTTTTTTTTTTTTTTTTTTGTGAACATTGAACTACTCTTTCAATATTTGCGATTTGTGGCCATGAAACACTGAGCCGATTCAATTTTGAAGGACCTATTTGGCTCATACTTCAGGTATATTGATTTTATCAAGTCACGTTCGAGATTTAAGATATATGCACACCAAAATAATTCCTGCAACAAAAGCTTGTTACAATGTTGCTATGTTTTATGTTGCTAAAATTGAACTAAGTTTTGGTAAACTGCATTTAGGGGTTTGGAGGGGTTTGTATAGGGTGGTCTGAGGGCCTCTTTACCACATTTACACAAATATCTGAATTTGAAAACTGAATTTGATATCATTTTTTAATTACAAGTGAGAATTAGCATAAGGTATACAGCAAAAGCAAATTTCCGAATTCACTTTCAGTAAATTTGTTACATATGTTGACTCCCTCAAATATCAAGAAGTTTGATGTAAGGTTCAACAAAGATTTTGCGCTATCTTCAACATGGCCGCCCATGATGATACATCGAATAGCCACCACTGTGACGTCCCATAACTATGATCAATTCAGCTTGCTCTCGGCGGCTGTGATTCGCTTTCTGTGAAACTACTCCTAAATACTATTAAAACTAATGGCAAAACTAGATGTCAACACCAAAGTCCTGAATTCTTTGGAATGACCACACTACCTTGATGCATATAGACTTACACAGCAAGTACAGGTGGTAAACTCTGCACAGGTGTTAGTCCACGCTACTTGTCGTTTAACAACATGTCAGTGCTACTAGGGAGTAGCGAATCATGATGGTCTTGAGGAAGACACATACCCTCCCATTTTGAGTAATCCCCCAATTGATATTCATGATTGGTCATTTAACACAATCCCAAATGTGCATTTTCCTTTCTGTTTTGTTTGTCTTACTAAAAGACAATATATAATAATATATCGCCACTTTTGGTCTCTTTGAAACTCTTTGAGTGCCACCTGCAGGACTCCTTTAGTACGAGACAACTGGTATAATCTGTCCAGGAGTTTATTTTCTCCTTTTCGCAGGTTTTTGCCATTGCTAACGCATGTGCTGCAGTGTACGCACTCACATACGCACCTGCTTGGATCGTTACACGTGCCCGTGATTGGTTGATTTAAAATTAGTTGTTGTTCAACTTGTTGCTATGATGACGCGTGAATGGCTTGCGTACGGTCGTGACTTAGACATGCAATTGAGAGAAAAACATCTGGATACAGTATATAAAACCACTGTGCTTGACAGGTATCATCTACTAACCATGTTCTTCATCCTCAGCAGTACTCAAATCATATGCACTAAGGGCCACACAGATAGATTTGCTGTCACTACTCTTCAAAACAGTGAATCCATTTTCTTCCTTTCTGACCCGGCTGTCCTCCAACATCAACATTCTGCTGGGACAAACAAAATTAATGAGGAATGAAAATTCATGGGAATACACAAACAAAAAAACAAGACTAATAATAAAAACTTTTTTGAGGATTAGCATAATCGTTTGAGTATCTATGTACACAGGAATGGGTGCCCATCTCTCTTCGAAGCATGGGCCAGCTCAAACAGATGTGGCAGTAGGGGATCGCTACATACATCTCCTCTACGCAGCCTTGTTAACGCTTCCCACATTGATATGCCAGTACCCCTTTATACACCTGGGTAGAGAAGAGTAATTGGGGTAAAGCACCTTACTGCAAGGGTGCAACACATTGGCCCCCAGCACAGGGCTCAAAACAGCAACTTTGGTGGTGTGGTTAGGCGCTTTATCCACTGGACCACATGTGGCCCTAAAATACATGGACAATATTTTAATTACTTTCTGCATGCCATAATCTTCTTGGGAAAATGGAGTGCGGTTTCAATTATGGTTTCCACACTATTTACCTGTTAAGTTTGGCTTCTAATATGCCAAACAAACAATAGTAGTATTATGTGATAATTAATGGCCCAGTTAAAAGATACTATCTGTTTTGTAACCATTTAAAACCTTATCATGTGAGGAATAATACAAAACCACCACACAAAAGGATAAACAACTGACACAATAAAACCCACCAACACGGTTTTTGAAACAATTTGTATAACGGGTCAAAAGAAATGAAAATAACAAATTACATAATTACTAGTAATGTATCCAAACCACACTTAATCTTGAAATTAATAAGGCAGTACTGTAAACGTGGAAAATTTTTCGCGCTAAGTTATTTTTCGAGCACTTCTGAGCTAGCGCGAAATTAAAACTCCGTAAAATGTTTATTTTGTGTGTAGGTCAGTAGGATAGCTGAAAGAGTGAATTAACAGCAAAAATGTTAAAAATTACCGAAAATTAAAAATTTACACGCGCGAAAATTATCACTTTACAGTAGTTTGGTAACCTGCACTGCCGCTAATAAATTATATAAACCTGCAAAACCATGACTAAGCGCAATATCCCCAACAAGTAACCCAATAACTTCAAAATAAAAATGGCTGATAATATCATGTTCTAGACCAACAAGAACAGGACATAATTAATGGCCCATAACTACATGTGTATGGGCGATGTACAGCTAATAAAGGCACGACTTCCTCTCATTGTTGTTAGCTAGCACACATAACGCTAATGTTTTTTCCTCCGATTGATTGATATCACATGATTCATCTGGATTAGAACTTGGGTTTTATACCCAGCACTCCAAATTGAATCGGGTTTCTTGAGAGAAGCCGGGTTAAAGAGGTGGGTTAATTCGTTAGAAAATTTTATATACCAGCAGATGTTTACAATTTTTATAAATAGGAGATTTTTTGTATATTTAGCATTGTAATTTTTTGTAACATTTACTTCAATGTGCATTTTGCTATGGCTTAAACAGGGGAATTTGCACACATTAAGCACAATTTTTCCGGCAATGCTTTAGAATATAAACCTGGGAAAAGACACCAAAAAACAATTAATTGTCAAACAACATAATTAGAATTACACGGCTGCGTCAATTATGACCCTGCACGAACCACTTAATCCCTTTAGAATGACTTTGACCTCATGCACTGAGGTAGTTTTAAAGCTCCACCGCTTGATTTCATATGCTTCGCCTACAAATGACTGAACACAAATGAGTTAAACATTTTTCACACGCATGCATACACACCTGGAACACAAAATCTAGCCATAACCTTGCTCCTAGACTACTTTGTAGTCCAATATTGTTTGTTTTTACAATGACAATGTTTTTCTAATACAGTATTTTGTACCAGTTCCATGCATACATAGAGGTTGCTCACAACGGCTTCGCTAACTAGTTGTGGTTTTACAGCTAGGAACTTGAGTAACCAACATACACACACCTTTTCAAAGGCTCAATATTGGGACTACAACATTTTTTTCTGGGCAAGATTTTTTTCCATCAATGTGGAGATCATTAATAATGATAAGGGGGCCCCAAAATTGCTTCATGGCCGGATGTTAGTAACAAGTAGGATGTTAATAGATGAATTGGTGGAGATCATTAATAATTGAAACTGGGGCAAAATTGTTCATGGGGTTTTTAGTAACAAGTAGGCTGTACATATATGAATTCTGGTAATAATAGAATGTCTGTCAAGGTTCAATCTAGGAGTTCCTTATATTCAGCACAATCTTTAAAGGATATATGTTGAAATGTTTTACCCCCATTATGTGACTTAACAATATAATTATATTCTTTCATTCTGGGAAACAGAATGCGCAAAGAGCTTTTTTACAAGTGTACTGCATTCCAGTACAAACGAGTACGCCCTATCTTTATGCGCAGTGACCTAGTGGGCTGACCAACATGTTGCTCTATACAATGGTCATCAGGGCCGCATACAGATACGCGCTTTCCGTGGAAGAATACACACGTACGCAGTGTTTTGGGGGTCGTTGTGTCTACAATTAACAAATATCAGCATAGACGATGTACGTGATTATACAAATATAAGACTATAGGTAGTCCTACCTGCTCTTTTCATTGTCCTTCTGAAATACTTTTAGAGAGGAACAAGAGCTAAGTGTGTCTACAAACACGTCGGGTCTGTGACTTACTTGGAAATGAAGGTCCTTGAAGTAAATGAGTCCCACGAATACCAGTGGTTTTTAACTCCTTGCCTCAGGACAATCTGTTGTGTGGGGATATATCCTGGCGCAGCCAGTCGTCCATCACTCAAGTAACTGGAAATAGAAATTAATAGAAATAAAAATTAAGTACTAGATTACCTGGATAGGAATGAACATTGTGAGGGCCCAAGTGAATGGCTAGAACTGCCAGGGGGGTATGCACCTCACTACCTTCTGACCCAAATGCATGAGATACATGATCTACCATTGTAAATAACCTATCAAATTAGAGCTCCTACATGTATATCATACCAACCTTTAAGGGATCATAAGACAATGAGTTCCTGGGTTTATCGTTTGGAAATTAGGCGCAAATCATTGTTTTTTTTTAAATGCTTCAAAAATGCTCTAAAATGTTAAAAACATTTTCCACCCACAGCATACACTTCATAAATCATTTGATGTTTATTCGCTCGAAAAGGATCAATTTTCATATTAATTTTACAATTTAAGCACAACATGCAATTTTGTACATTCTTGTATTTTTTTGTGGGGGTAGTAACTACAACATGCTCAGTCATTTGATGATGTAATTGCTTATTATCAGCACACAAAGGGCTAATTATTTTTTCTGATTATATAATTTTGTTTCATGCATATGAACATACATTTAGCAGAAAAAAATTCTGACAACAGGGTTTGTTAATTTATTGCTTTAAAATCACACTCCCATTGGTGCCTAAGGGGGATTCCTAAGGATCCAAGCTAATTATCTCATTAACAGGCTAGAAATTTGATTTTTTTTTTTAATGGAAAAAACGCATCGATAAGTTGAACAATTACCAAAAATTAAAATTTTAAAAATATATTTTTCACGAGTGAGAAATTGCTGAAAAACAAATTTTGGGTACCATGGATCACCTCCTTATGCACTTAAGTGTTTAATGGGACAGCCCCAATTGCATCACAGTGCACCAATACAATGCCCACTATTTGTTAACGATGTCACTTATTAATAATAATACCAGGTGATTAGGTAGCCATTCGTCCCGAAGCCTCATGGCGTTTACATATTATATTACGTAGCATAAGAAAATAATTCAGAGATTAATTTGCTTTTCAACTAGGGAGCAACCGTATGTGGCAGCTCCTATCAGCACTTAGATTGTAACATTCCCCTGACAGCTCCCCATTTCTCTCCTGGGTGGAGAGAGTAAAGTGCCTTGCCCAGGGCCCAGACACACGTTGGGCCCCTCAGGGGGACTAGAAACCCACAACCTTCAGATCATGAGTTAGCCGTTACATCCACTGGACCACACGTGCCTCATCCTTAATTACTGGATAATAAAAGATTAACCCTATTTATGCTACCAGACTGGCAAAATAATAGAGTTCCTGAGGCATACTTACAAAGGGATCCCAAGGACATGCTAGTTCATACCTCTAATTTCAGTTCTCTCCTGCATTCACTACGACCTCCTTTTCAAACCCAATTACAGTATTAAAAATATGGACCAACAATATCAGACTAAATTTTCTTCCTAGGAAACTCGGTGAATATCTCTCTTGGAAATGTATCATTTCCTAACCCCAAATATGTAGAGATTCTATATTTGTTGACATATTTGAGTCACTACAGCTCTGATTTAACAGAAACCAAACACCATTTCCCCTTCCTTCCGCCTCCCAAGGAACGTCATATTTCTCTCCCAGTAAGTTGCTTACTACGTCTTATTCAGGGACAGCTTTGTAACACATCCATCATGCAAAGAGCAGTAAACACAAGGGCTGCTATTCTGAAAGGGGACTAACTTTTAGTCATGGGTTTAAACCAGGGAGTTTAGTCCTACAAGAGTGGCCTTTTTTCGTTTTCATAAAATGATGTGAAAGTAAATGCAACAGGTGAGAAAATTCCTCATGGGGGGCTGTTCCAGCCATCCATAGGAATTTTCTTACCAGTTGCAGTGGCCTTTTTAGGAGTATGTTGGAAGGAAAAAAAGTGTGTAGACATCACTCATGTAGGACTAACCCTGGTTTTAAACTTGGGTTAAAAGCTTCCTCCTTTCAGAATACCAGCCTTGTCACTAAAGGATCCATTCCCTTGGCACAGGGTTGTAACTTTTATCACTCTAATACGATTCAGAATTCCTTGGATCCTCCTGGAAATGTGCCCACACTCCTGCCAATCAGAAACCATGACCAATACATACGAGAAATGTGTATGGGCGTTCGGCCCCACGCACACATGCACATCTTGACAGAGTCAGAGGGATGGACTGGATTTATAGCACATTTAGGGACAATATCAACCCTCAATTGTTATAGTGTATGGTAACAATTCTTGTATGCATGTCACATAGTTGGGTTCATGTTAATTCACATTCCCAGTTCACTGAACCATGTCCTTACTGAAAACATGAACATGGTACAAAACCACCTAACATTCAATGATAACCAGTTGGCAGCAGTGTTGTTGCCAAACCCCCTATTTGGTAGCCCAATTGTGCGACTTATAATAATGAAAATACCCAGGCTTTTTATAAAGGGCCAATTTATCAAGGTCACAAGGACTAGTCAGGTCAGGCTTCCTTTGAGGGCCTGTTGTCGGCGGCTAATCGGTCACCCCCATCAGATTTCTGATGAGGAGGGTAGCTGGTTACCCTGGTAGAATGAAAAAGAAGATCTACCTACAAGGGCGTCAGCCCTGGAGAGCTAATGGCGGCCATCCAGCACATGCTGCCTTGCATGGGGGGCGTGGTTGCCCAAAGGCTAGTCCCACCGCCGAAAACTGTGGATTGACGTCAGGAAGGGCATCCGGTCAATTATCTTTTGCGCCAATAAATCCTCACACAGCAGTATTGCTGAGTGAGGTGTATCCGGCCACCCTCGTTAACGGGGACAAAACCGGATTTAAACTTTGGTATAACTAACAAAGAGCACTGTTGCCTATTATTATTATTACGCTGCCATCAGGAAATCGTCACAATCATTTCGCTTCACCTAGGTCGGCAGCCGGCCAAGCGCACAATCCTATCAGCACTTAGATTGTAATATTCCCCCTAACAGTTGCCCGAATATCGCTTGGTCGATGAGGCAAGCAAGGTAAAGTGCCTTGCACAAGTGCACAACACATTGACCGCAGCGGGACTCGAACCCGCAACCTTCAGCACTTCAAAAGGAATACCGCGACGCCCAACATTTTTACCGCCATTTCTTGGTCAAATTTTTAATACAGGTTTCTATAGGACTTCCAGTATTTTCCACAACTTTTTTTCAAAGAGATTTGGGCAACTTTCCGACACCATCTACCGTGATTTGGGCTTTTGGCAACCCTAACCAGTGGTGGTGGTGGTGCATCAAAGCTGTCCCACCTGCCCTGTGCATCACTTACTAATGTGCAGAGTCGTTGAGTTGATACTCTCTAGACCTGCCAAAGCAGGCTTGTACACCACCGTCTGCCCATAACCGCTTCATGACAGCTGCTAGTTCTGGACTCAGCTCCCCTTCCTCTGCCTGGCCAGCCAGTGCAAACAATTGTCGTGCATCATCCTGGTGAAAAAAAAAAACACACAAATTGGATAAATAAGTTTGATTTAACGTTAAAAAGGGAAAGTAAATAGAACATTAATGTGGAGAGAGGAAGTGGTTAAGGTCAATGCACGATGCTGTCAATCAATTTATTGGTAATGTTAATAAGCTAACCAGCACTCTGCACCAAGGTAACAATGATAATGATCACTTTCACTTCCTTGTGATTTTTGGGGGTCATGCTGTAAAGGATTGTTTCATCTTGTCACAATCATGGACTACACATCCTGGAACCGATGCCTTTCTTACTCTATCTATATTGTATGCCAATTGACTTCCCTTCACGGTAATCCACAAGCTGCCTTAAAAACTGATTATACCATCAACTAAATCCTTTTACATTTTAAAAGGAACTATCACCTTCAAAATGTATTATCTCCTTGAAACACAAGTCTGAATTTGTTCTTGTTTCTTACTTTTGTTTTGCTCAGTAAAATCACTTTCCCAGAACTACTCAAATGCGGTTTTGAATTTATCAGTAGTTACACATTTGTCCTGAATAATATTTAATTCTAGTGTTATCAATAACTTTCCCACAAATTCTGTTTTAAGCCCATGATATACTTCTAGTGACAGCGAGCGATTTCTGCGCGTGAGCATGCGTAACACTTGATCTTGAGTCAAAATCCGGTATTGTGCACACCAATTGCTCGCTTCGACTGCAAGTATATCGTGGGCTTTACCTTGCCCTTCTACACTGTAATAGCCAGAAGGTGTAATCTATTCATCACCTCATGTGCAACAAAAATGTGTTTTAAACCACACATAATCCCATATTACAATATAGTGGTTTCCCTGGATGAGCAATTGCATCTCAACAATATTGCCATTCCACTCAGCGTGGACATCAAATCATAGGGTGCAATAACTATCTTTTGATGTATTTATTTTGATACTATTTTTAGAATAAGTGTCCTGTGCATTTAATAACATGTTTGCAACTTATGATACCTTCTACAAAATCTTTTGTTCAAGATTTTAACCAACTGAATATATAATCTGTTGACAAATGTCTGTAACCTGTCTCTGTTGACTCCCTCCATCTGTCACACACCCACCCACATAGCCACCCACCTCCACCCCCCCAACACACACTCTTTCGTTCTTTCTCAATACACTAGCCGTAACAGCAAACAGCAATTGCATGAACTCCATGTATATCAGGGATGTGACTGACCCCCTTTAAAAACTAACACAAAAAATGCAAGGAAAAAAAGCTGAAATTGGCTTGAAGGCCAAGATTTCACATGCCTGCTACATACAGTGACTATTATTAAAGAGGAAGAGGACATTGTTAAACAAGTTTTGATTTCATTTGAAACTGTCAAAAATGAGATCGGGAATTAAAATTACTGATGCCCAGACATCAAAACAATCTCACTCTGAGCTCATTTTTTTCTTGACCGCCTTATGTTCTTGTGTATGTAATGTGTCTATCTAAATGATGCATCAGCCTACACTTGAATCCACGGAGTCTACACAAATGCTCAAAAGAAACGCTCACATTCTATCTATTTTGTGAGTGCAATCACATCAAAATGACATGAACATAAGATCTATTTTTAAACTCTCACAATTAATTTTCCCTCAATCTTTTAATGCATAATTACTCCAAATTGACTTAAATCTGTCATGTTCATGCCATTTTTCAGTATTTCAGGTTTTAAAATTGGCATAAAGTTGTATTGCTTGAAACCTTGGCCTTGCACAAAAAATTGCAATCCATGAGAAATTTTCCACTCTAAGTCAATATTTTTCAATACTAGAAGAGCAGATTTAACAACAATATAGGCATCCAATGTGCTATTCATAAGTGTTATACAGCACCTAAAAGAGTAATTATAGAATAAAATGAGTACAAATATGTTCAAATGTGTTAAATATTTATTAGTATTAGTACCCCTGACAAATTCAATATTACTTTAATAGCAGCATGTGTAAAGTTCTCTTTAGTCACAACTACAGTGTACTAAAGACATAATTTACAATTTTGAAATTTTTTGAAATTAGTTTGTCTAAATTTTGAATTTTTAGCTGATAATAAATATTTATTTCAATGCATTCTGTGTGGGCCAGAAATTGTCTAAGTTTAAATTAAATTTTTGACAAGTTGCAGCAGACAAAGTATAAAGTTCATTAATTTTATCAAATTAAAAAAGTATTTGATTCCGATATGTGTTATTATTATGCATCTGAAGCTTCTGTGTGGTGCAATACTGCAGTGTGAGGAGCGAGTAGCACGTACCGCCCAGCACTGAATACGCAAAAAATTTTGGCAACTTGCTTCATCAAGCAACCACTTTTTTCGTTTTTTTTGAAAGCCAGTTTGGAAGAAACTATTTTTTTTTGTTAAGATAGCTTCTTCCCTTGACTAAAAATAATTGATAACGGTTTATCATAACTAAAATATATCAAACTTACGCAATTAAAAAAAAAAGGCTTGTTCTTTGGACCTCCACACTCACCCGACATTTGATCCTAGGCTAAGGGCGTATTTTCTTCTGTTATTCAACCTCAGCCAGCCAGTAATTAAAATTAATAACTACTATCGATAGTAAAGCACAAGACTGGGCTAACTCCAGGGTGGTTTTTTTTTTTTTCGGATCAGAACATTCACATTTTTAAATTTGCAGTTAAGTGCATCACCCTTTTTTTTTCTCGATTTTTTGACCAGTATGTTTTCGCACTTTGCAAAAATGTTATAGGGAGGAACAGCATTTTGGTCCAATTCTTGGTTTTGTGTTTAAAAAAAATGTATGCTATGGAGACAGACCAGCAAATTTATAATGATGCCACCATGTGCAATCCAAATGCCAACCAAAGGGTTCAATTGGCCAAGACACGATTGTCCAAGTAGTTTTCAATTTCCTTCCTCCCTGGCCTCCTCCTCCCACGATCGCTAGGAGGGTTTAAGTCCCCTTTTTCCCAATATTCTTGAGTAACGTAAAGTTGCCAATTAATTAAAAGAGCCATCACATGTATCCCATCAAAATTTTCATACTTACTTTGTCACTGTTGTGCCAATGACAATGTCCTGGCAATTCCTCACTGGTCTTTTTTGTGGTGTTTGCGCATCCCTGTCGGCTTAGAAACGGAAATACCACACGACCAAATGCAATACAATCATGACGACAGCCATGTGTAATGGGCACCATTCATTCACCAATACATTTCATTCAAAAAGGTTTGTTTAAGCCCAAAATTCTTCTTTTCTATTCAAAGCTTCCCTGGATAGTCAATTCAGATGTAATGTGTGTAACCCATTTTGGGCCCGAAACTGTGCACTGTCGATGTTTTAAAACTCTTCAACAGTTTTAGAGAAGAGATCATATCACAATGGCACATAATTATCATAAAAGCAAGATGCCATGTGAGTTGGAAAAAAAAATCTTGATCAAATGCGAACGAAGGGAGCGAAGCGACCGGAGTACCGCCCCTAACGGCCGGGGTTCCAGGGGGAACGCCCCTGTGGGGGTCCGAGGGGCGAAGGCCCCCCTCGAAGCCAGAGGGTTTTTCTCTGCACAATTTAGAAACTACAGGAAGACCATGCTTTTTTTGATCAAGTCAAAATTTCAGTATTCAAAAAGGCCCAAAGTAAACATAATGTATTGATACAAGACACGCTTTGGGGCTTTTCCTTTGCAGTTCATTTCCTTGGCACATGTTTTTTTTTTTTTTTGGTGGGGGGGGGGGGGGGGTTGTGGGGATTAGCGACGAACGCAGTTGCCAAACCATGCAATCAGCCTTCAAAATGCGCAATTGGATCAAAAATTTTTTGAAGACTTGGCCGTCCTAAACAGATCTTGGTTTACATTCACCTTACCCATGAAGTTGTCCCCCTTTCCTTGTAAACTGCAAAGTTAATCGCCTTTTTTTCTTTGAAGTAAACCGCTATTGAAGAATCTCGTGTTCCCCTTTCTACTTCGATTCTTTTAAATTATTCCAACTTTGTAAAATTCATTTTGCATTTTTCATTTTTGGGTTCTCTTCCGTCAGTATTTTTCCGATAGAGGCAAGCTTTGCATTGCCCCAGGGTGACAGTGCCTTTGGCATTTATTTTATATGATAGTCCTCTTTATACAAATATCGGCGATGTACGCAACCTAGTTTAATAGACCGATTTTCCTATGTACTTTTGAGTGCATCAAAGTCGAGCGATCCAGATTATTGATAAACAATAATTCGTAAAAATCTCATCAATCTACACCAAACATAAAAATCGAAAAAGTAAAAACTTGAAAAATATAGAAAAATCGTATTTTAAACAAAAATAAAAATAAATAAAAAAAAAAAATCCCAGACATGATGTAAAAAAAAATTCGGATTTCCGATTAAAATCGGAAATTGGCATCCTCTATAAAGGACCATGTTTCTGATGATCGATGCAAATTTTTCCCCTAATAATAAATTGTGGGCACTTAAAAAAGGTGCTTGTTCCCATTAGAAATTCTATGTGTTGTCTGCTTATATGAGAGCCTGGCAGTTTGCACATATGCCCCATCAGTACCGTGGGAAAAACCTTGCGGTTTTGATGGTAAGACGCAATAATCACTTGCAAAGCCCCCCGATTCCCCCCCCCCCCCCATACTGTGGCTAATAATATGTGAGGGTTACCCAACTAAATTGCAGTGGGTTTGTTTATCTTGGGAATGAAATGGATTTGAAAGGAGGCTCAATTTCAGGACGACAATGAGAAAAATACAGCCTTTCACCCTGATATCAAAATTTGATACTACTTCCCATGTAAATCAAGGTTGGGCCAGCTTGGTCCCCTCATCCAAAAAAAAAAAAAAAACCCCCCCCCAAAATGGAAGCATGCTTGCACTCTGTCACAATATAACCAAGATGGGTAATTGTTTTTGTCTTATTAAGTAGAAATATCCTAATCAAACTAAATTCTTAATTTAAAAAAAAAACATTTTTCATGTCCTTTCCAATACCATAATATTAAAGTATATGTGGAATTAAGTGCAATCCGACACTTACTGAATATTTTATAGAGCAATGGAGAGATCCAAGGGCTTGGCCAATGTGTGCAATTTTTGAAGAAATTTTTGATGCATTCTCTTCTTTCTCTTGAACTGACCAAAGTGGCCAACTTTCAACATAAAACTGGTATTTATGAATAATTAACTACACAAATTTGCCCTTTACCGACTGATTTATTATTTTTTCTAATTTATTAAAAAAGTTTTTTTGATTATATTCAAAATAATATGAAAATTACAATGAATTTTCACAGCTTCATTACTATGTTGTTAACATAACAAAAACAAAAAAAAAAACCTAAAAAACGCTAATAAACCCAACTCGTGTGACTTTAAAAAAATAACAAAAAACGTCAGTACAAGGCAATAAGCAGTATTATCTCCGAACAACTCTGGCAAATGGCATTTTATTGCAAGAAATAAAACCTGGAGATTATTGTGCATCAAAAAATAAAGGACAAACTTTTGGGGTTCAAAATAGAAACTGAGAATGGGCAAAAAAGTTTTTTTCGGTACTTACTTGGTCACTTACATCACCAGTGGTTCTTGCATCCATTTACACTTACTTTTTCCTTACCCTATGTAAAAGAGGGTTGTATTTGCCCGATTTCCTGGTCTGTATAGAAACAAAGTTGTTTTCCATTTTTTTTTATATATTTCTATTTCCCTGTACAGTTTTTTTTGCAAATATCCATAACTAAGGTCAAATAATGCGTTGCTAAAAGGGGAAACAAACATTATTAAAATAATGGTATAAGCCATTTTTTTGGATTTTTCAATGGTTTGAAATAAAAACTGGCACAAAACAGAAAATTTGATTCTTTTTTTTTTGATTAGGATCTTTTCTGTCTGACTTAACCGTCATGTTGTATTTTTTTAATACCATTGTTAAGCCATTTACAAAATATGCATAAACTTTGGTTTAAATGGGGGGGTACACTTGGTGTGGACTGAATTTACAAATGGGTAATTTCATAGTATGTTTCTTCATACTTGTATCACCTTTTAGTGTGCATTAACACAAAAATCCCCTTCAAACGGGTCTGAAGGGCAATTATCGTTTGTAATGACCAGAAAATTTATGTAAATTTCTGGCAAAGGGGAAAAATTGCAATCTTAAAAATAGAATGCCTGTGATTTTGTCAATCCTACAAACAATAAATGATACCAATCTGTGCTGAACCCAAAACGTCCAATAGTCTTGTAACATTGTTAAACACCAGACTTGGAAGTATGACAGTTGAAGCCAGTAACTTCGCTTCTTCTCCAGGACACACAAATATTCCTTCCCTTTTTTCTTTCCATCAAATCTCTTAATAACCTAGCCCAAGTTTCCTTATTTGTATTTCAGTATGATTAATTTATTTTGCAGCTTTTTTTTGCAAAGTAACACGCCCATGGGTGTACAACCAAAACTGATCACTTGTTATAGTCTCTTACCACAGGTCAAAGATAAAAACTACTTTTTATGTATCGTATTAATATTATAACTAAAAAAGGAGAAATGTGTACAAATGGTGTGCCACAAGCAGCTACTTTACAAAATCAAACTTTAGTTTAAGTTAACCCACCCATTACAAACATTCACAATTTGAGCACTTCCAAGAAAATCTGACGCACTGACTGCTAAGCAATTACTGGAAATCAAATTACGTCCAGGTGGAACTAACAGATCCAAATTTAAGAAGAATCGTCAATCTACACACATTGTAAAGGATGTATACATGAGCCTAAGGAACCATCAATACCTTATTTACAGAGAAGCATCTTTAAATTTAATATCTCGCCTACAAGGCCAGATTCTTACTGTTTTCTACAGCAACTACTGCACAGACACTGAGGCATGCGGCAAGCATTATGTAGTGGCTAGATAGTTTCCAGAGTACAGTTATTAGGTACATATACTTTGTCTTGTCTGAAGTATGAAGTGATGACGATGCAAACATATACCCAGTGCCGCCTTTCAGTTGCAGTGCGCTTGTGCTTTGCCTTAAAGTCGGTACAATGTATATGCACACGTCGCTACTGCATACTTCGAGCTGGACAGAGTATAGTGACATGTCAGGATCAAAAATATGATCCTGCCAACTATCGACCGATAAGTCTTACTTGCATTGCCTCAAAGTTGATGGAGCACATCATATGCAGTAGTATGATGAAGCATGCCAGCCAAAACAACATCTTCTATTCACTTCAGCATGGCTTCCGCGATCGCAGATCTTGTGAAACCCAACTTCTTGAATTTATTAATGATGTGGCAATCAACATGGAGAAAGGCCTCTAATCTATGTGTCCTCGACTTTTCTAAAGCCTTTGACAAGGTTGGTCACCAGCGCCTTGTTGAAAAGTTGAAATGGTATGGCATCACTGGAGAAGTCAATAGCTGGATTGCCGGTTTCCTAAAAAATCGCACACAGTCTGTGGTAGTCGAGGGCGTCTCATCTGACAAAGTCCGCGTCTCGTCCGGTGTCCCCCAGGGATCAGTGCTAGGACCTTGCCTGTTTTTATACTATATCAATGATATCGCAGAGAGGCTGTCATCTAAAACCCGCCTGTTTGTAGATGATACTATGATTTACATGGCAGTACGCAACCAAGATGACGCCACCGTACTCCAGGAGGATTTAAACAAACTTGTCGAATGGGAAAGCAAATGGATGATGAAGTTCCACCCTGAAAAGTGTGAAGTAATCACCATCTCATGGAAGAAAAACCCAGTCTTCTACAATTACATTATGCATGGGCACCATCTTAACCATGTCTCTAGCATCAAATATCTTGGACTTACCATCTCTGATGACCTACGATGGGACAAACATGTTAACACAGTTGTTGCCAAAGTTGTTGCCAAAGCAAACAGCACCCTTGGCTTTCTACGACGAAACATTAACATCAGGAATAGTGACATCAAATCCCATGCTTACAAAGCCCTCGTTCGCCCGGTATTAGAGTATAGCAGCTCAGTTTGGGACCCATACACCAAACATCTTATCAACAAAGTCGAAATGGTCCAACGAAGAGCCGATCGCTTCACTCTTCTTAAGTACCTTCGCACAGACAGTGTAACTGCCATGCTCAAGACACTCAACTGGCCCACCTTGGAACTACGTCGTCAGCAGTCAAGACTCGCCATGTTTTACAAGATCCACCATGACCATGTTGCGATTGATCCCACTCTCTTCTTATCCAAAAATCACACCACACAAACGCGCCGCGAAAATTCACTTGCATACCATGTCCCTTTTGCTCGTGCTGAATACCACCAATTCAGTTTCTTCCCACGTCAGTGGAATAATCTGCCTGAGAATATAGTTCATGCACCAACACCAGTAGCCTTCAAGAAAGCCCTCTTCCAGTTAGAATAAATTGCCCACACGCCACACACACTTCGTGCCAGAGTCTTCAAATATGAAGTTGGCGCTTAACTGGAAGAAAGAAGGGGGTCTGTATAGAACAGTACCTACCCTTACATTATGGCTACTAGTACTAGGCTGAGAAAGTAGATAAATGTACAGTGTGAAGTCCTGGAGCAAATATGCAGCTTAACTTTTATTTCAAAGCAGGATTGTGTCATTTAAGAGTTCATGCAGTACTGTTGCTCTTACTGAACCACACTTGCATAGCAACAATTAAACACACACCCATCTCATCACACTCATAAATCCTATTATTTTAACTGTTAATTCATGCCAAGAGGGTGTATAATTTGAGTCAATCACACAATGCACCAGGTTTGGGAAATTACCCCTCAATAAGGTCATGTGATCCCACAAAAATCCTATTCCTAACACATAAAAACTCCGACTTCTACACTCATTTTAGCCCACAAAGCATTAGTACTTTAAATTGTTAGCATGACCATAAAATATCTTGTGGTTCTTAAACTTCTAAGATACTTTTTTTATTCCCAAGTACCAGGGTTGTAGCTAGCTCATTTTTAGTGGTGGCTGTTATTTTATGAAAATTTGACATATTTTATAATGTTATGCCTTAAATTGTCAAAATTTGCATAAAATGATTAAAATTGCCCATTTTTGCTCCTTGAGTGGTGGGCTCTAGAGTTCAAATTAGTGTTTAGTGGTGGGCTCTGAAGCTGAGTGGTGGGCTCTGCCGTCCACCACCGCCCACTGTAGCTACATCCCTGCTAAGTACTGATATGTGTTTAGTACAGTACAGTAAGGCCTCATTACAATGCATTATGGGATTGATTCAAAACACCCTAATTCATGCCATACTTACTGCTCTTTCTGAGTCTCCAAAATCTATTTTGAGTGAGCCCATGGCTCTAATGATAGCTATCATAGATTGGATGGTATTACTGTACACCACAGGTTTGTACTGCTTACAATCATCTTCAGAGTATCCTTCTTCATGGATAATTCTAAGGAAGAGAAGGGAAAGAAAAGAAACAGTAATTAGAATTTATTAAAAATTGTAAATTACTTGAAGTTGAAGGCCCATGGCCCGATAGTTAAGAGCCTCGTTCCCAGAGCCCCAGATTTTACGCAAGTGGTCGAAATTTGTGTGTCTGAGAAAGCCACTATTTTTGGGCGAAGGTAGCCTACGGGCTACCCGCTCTATTCGCTTGGGTTTTGACCTACTTTCCAAATAGCAGTGTTGCAGAAAATATTTGTGCCGTTTATATCCTCTAAAATCTACATGTATGATAGTTTATGAAATGTTGTGCAATTTTACGTCATATGGATATGTGCTCAATAAGATAGGCCCAGCGAAAACATGAACGTACATTTACAAAAAGATATTAATGTTCAAAAGAGTAGAAATACAAAGCGTTCACACTTCCACACATGCTTACTACGCGTCTTGAGGCGAGTGTGTGAATAAAACAGTTTACGATCTGGTAACACTAAAACAAAAACATGAATATAGAGGGCGTAACAGGCAACAGGGGAGTGTGGCCAAGAAATCCCAAATTTAGACATCGCCATTGGCTTAACACGTAAAAAACAAAATATTGACGAAAAATTATGAAATTAGTATATGTTGTCAACGAATATTTTTATTTGTAATTTTAACAGTGATTTGCTGGTTAACAGCGTCTTTAAATCGTTATGAGTGCATTGAATTAACGGATGCTTAAAGGGGGATGGCCCGATATAAGGATATAAAGTTTTCATCTTGATAGATTGGCCTTTCATCCCAAAACCCCATCTGTAAAGTTTTGCACCAATATTTCAATCCATTTGGCTGTGAGAGCTAAAAACGTGATTTTGTAAGTGACCTTTACCTAGATGGTATGACCCGTTGATCTCAGTTCGTAGTAATATTAGATAGATGAATATGCACACTTATAAATGGATATTTGCAATTCAATACGGTGGAATGACAGGTAAGATGTCATGAAGTAACAACAGGTTCTAAGTTTGTATATGAATTGAATAGTGCAATGGCATGGAGAACATTTTTGAAACATTTTGAAAATTTAAGTCTTTGGGTGACAGAAGTAAAATTTAAGAAAATAAAATGAAGTCATTGGGTGACAATGTTGCTGAACGTGGGAGCTTTACATTTTGGGAAGGGCTTTCGAGGAAAAAAAATGAAAACAATGCGAAAACCAGGGTGCCCCATCAAAAAATCCAAAATGGCCGCCAAATTGTCAAAAATTTGATTTTTGACCATAACTCGGTTATTTTTTGTTCAATTTGCTTAATTTTGGTGGCAATACCCATGTTTTGGGGTATTAGGAATCACGCTAGGCAACTTTCATCTCACCACAGCCTTTCGTTTTCTTGAAAATGCCGTTTTTGCTTAAAATTGAGCTCTTAGGGCGCTTCCCATAAATGCGCATCCGATTGATAATGGTGATTTTAACATTCAAAAAGTTGAAGAGAATTTTATTACAAACACTTGCTGAAAATTTGACTTGTGTGGTGTGTGCGGTTTTACAACTATAGGCTTTTTAATGTCATAAAAATGCCCTCCATTGAAACCTACAACGTAAGAAAGTTCGTTGACCCCTGTGTATTCCAATGAGAGTGTTTTTGTCAAATTTTAAATTGATGCCATGGGAAAATGGTAAGTGCTACACAGCTCTAATCTTCAAAAAAATGATGAATCAACAATTCTGATGATGGCCCACAAGTTAAAATTTAAAACTTTTGATATGATATGTACTTTTTGGGAAAGCGCCCTCGCAGTCCAATTTTAAGCTAAAACTGCCATAACGAGAAAACGAAAAGTCGTGGTGAGATAGAAGTTGCATAGAATGATTCCTTGCAGGCCAAAACATGGGTATTGCCACAAAAATGAAGGTGATTAAACAAAAACTTATCAAGTTATGGTCAAAAATATGATTTTTGGCCAATTTGGCGGCCATTTTGGATTTTTCGTTGGGGCACCCTGGTTTTCGCACTTTTTAATTTTTTTTCTTTGAAAATGGGATAAGCATAATTAAAGTCATCATTCTAGCCTGTGTTCGAAGTGATCTGAAACTATGACCCAAATATGACCCTCTATAGCCCACCTCTACTTTAAAAATCGTAAATGTAAGAGGGATATGAAGCTCCTATTCACTCTGTGTTAAATATTTACGTTCATGTATGCCTCGGCTAAGTATGTGCAAAAAAGTCACATAAGTCAACTTGCAAAAACTCCCTTCCAATACCTTTTACATGGATATTTCCCCTTGACTCACCCTTTCCTTTTTAAAGGAATTTTATTCTCATTTACTGTGAAATCTTAGGGCTAGATGTTTACTTCGGATATTGTGAGCGATAAAGTGCCCTATTTTGGTCAACCAACCCACATTTTTACACATAATTGCTTACAATTGAGAAAAATGAGCTTGTGAAAGCCAGAATTAACTTTGCCCAACCAGCTAAAACCTTGACCACCTCTATGCATCAGTCCATTTTCCATGAATCTATTTAGCATCCAATATTTTTACTTCCTGAACAAAGTGTAATCAACGAGTGCAAGCATAATGCACTGAATTTATATGGCCCTCTGCCATTGAGCAACAGTGTCATACACGCAAACTTGCTATATTATCATTTTCCTTTAGTTATCCGGCTATCCAACATTTCTCTGTATACATAATTAAAACAAAAACAAAGACAACATATTTAATTGTTTGGCTAATTTCTATTGGTTGTGTTTATGTGTTTGCAAAGTCTGATTCCATGTTTGTCTGGGAATCCTAGCTCATCCTCACTTTTGCATACTTGTGCTTTTCTCATGTTTGCTGCATAAAATGGTATGACATGAGATGACATGTCTGCTATTAAGAGCTTTAACCCCCTGAGGTCTACCGGCCGATTTGATTGGTTATATATTGGCTAGATACACTAAATAACCCAATCAGAAATGGTATAAGAAAAGAAAACCTTAAATGTTGGTACAGGAATATGGCAGGTCTATTTTGATTGGTTACTCAATGGTTATATCATGATATATCATGTAATGAGCCAATCAGAGATACTGTAAGAAAGGTGGTAGACCCCAGGGGGTTAACTCCTTCAGTTTTGGCTGGTACATTCAATGATTGCTCTGCTACATATGTTCCACAACAACGGGGCAATTGTACTTTTTTGGTGCAAAGTAGTATCACATTAATGCTTTGAGCATTGTAAATAAGGGGGGATGCATATAGTATATGAAGGTTAATGGCAAATGTTACTAATTTGTATTTCATTTCTGCTTAATTTTTACTTAACCAATCTTGGATTGCTGTTGCTATTTACAGGGTGCATGCTGTGGTTATCAACTCTTGCGTGTTTTCTTGTGTTAAACGCCATTTCTGTCGTCTGCTGAATAAATGTCGCCAGAGTCATTTTATTATAAAATCGATGTTTGTCCACAAGGGCGCCGATTTGGTCTTAATCATTTCAGGTGAGAGCTAATGTATATAAAAGCAGAGATGCCAACATTGGAATTTAAAAAAAAGGAGATTTTGCGAGGGAGCGCTTGCGCGACTGAGCCCCTCACAGCCGGGGGTCCAGGGGCAATGCCCGGTCGGGTCGAGAGGGGGCAAAGCCCCCAAAGCTCCTGCATTTCTTTGCTTCAAAAGCACTTTGGAGGCCCTTAAATCAGACATGCCAACTGTGGACTTAACAGCTTTCCAGTAATTCCACAGACCAAAAAATCAGTATTTTTGACCCAAGAAATGCTTGTAAACTGGGCTAACCTTTAAACCTTATAAACTTTGAAAACTATACTTATGGATGCATTCATTGAGATAGCTCTTTAAAAATACAGTTTTTCAGAAAAAAGGGGACAGATGCTCCGCCGTCCGACAGCCCCATTTAAGGATCGTCAGTAGAAAGTCCATTCTGATAAATTTTTATTATACATGAAAAAGGAGGAAAGCCCAATTTTGAGTCATAATTTGACCAACTGCATCATGAGAGAGCTCTTTGAATAACTCGCCTGGGGGAAAAAAATGGAGTGCCGCCATCTGTCCCCATTTAAGGAGGCTAGGACACGTAGCTCCGCGCACTAGATCTGAGCACTGTTCCCAAGTTGGATTTTCCAACAAAAAGGATTCCGTGGCGTGCTTGAGTGGGACTTCGCGCGTAAAATCAGCCAGCTGCGCCGTGCAGGCGTCTAATGCGCAACTAAACTATGGAAGCGCGCGAGATGCATGAACATGACAGTCAAGCCCTAAAAATGCCAAGCGACTCTAACACCTCCCATCACAGGAAACAAACGGGGAAAATCACCCAAAGGGACTCTGGATGAAAATGGTCATGGTGCATGAGGTTTTAATTTCCCCACGAGGCTTCGCGAAGTAGTTTTAAAAAAAAACGACTTTAAGTGTTGCAGGATAGAACCAATACTTGTTTATTGTTTTCTATTCACTGTTTATTTATAATTATAAGGGTAGGGCCTACTGTGTATCACAATCACCCCCTCAAATTAACCGAAGATAGAATTTTCTAAATTACCTATAAAAAAACCGAATTCTTATATTATTAATCCTATCTCATGGTCCTAAGTATGTGTGCACGATTTACACGTGCGAAATTGACCTGGAAGAAATTTCTGATTTCCGTTTAGGATAATGACACACAGCTCAGTGGCCTATGGCATGTCCGATCGACTTTAAATTTGGAAATATCCTTTTATCTCCGAATATCGAGGATGTTGAAATAAAACAAAATTACGGTGTTAGGATCATGAAATGCCACCTTTAAGTTATGAAATTTGCAAACCCCATGTAAAAACTGCCTTAACACAGCTCAGCCGGAAGTCCATGTTTTGGATGGAGAAATAGTCTGTACATGTGTAAGATGCGATGCAATCCCTTCTTGGGTCCCCTTTTGTAAAATGTTTACCTAAGAAGCTAAAGTTTAGCAAATTTTAGTTCCTACAGCCTGTCATTTTTTCTTTTTTTCCTCTCGAATTTCACTGAGTTCCCAAGGACCTATGAAAATGAATGACATCAGGTCCCTGTCCCCAAGTTCCGGAATTCGGGTCGCACATCCCTACCTGACAAAGTTATCCCTTCCCCTTAGCGCTATAAACCTCCATCTGTCCTCCCCTTCCTCGTCACTAAATTCCAAAGACTAAGGTAAGTTTCATAATCGGGAATAACAAACAGAAAATTTAATCTATAACATTTTTTGAATTTCAAGCATTTTTTACAAGTTTCGTTCTTCCTAAATAACGAGTTTGGAATTGAGAGCAGTTGCATTCTTGATCTCTAAAAATTACGCGACGGTGCATTTTTACAGTAATCACAAACCGATTTTATAGTATTGTGGGTTGGCCGAATTGTCGTAAAGTCCTCCGAAAGTTCCAACATTCAGTAATTTTTTAACGGTGTGCTGTGCATGCAGCATACTGTCTTGTTTTACGTGTATTTTGTTTAAATGCTCCCATTTTTTCGCAGATTTTTCAGAGAATACTTTCGCAACACATGAAAAGGCAAACTTTAGGAATAATAGGATCATTGGCCTTACTTTGAATGCGTATCGATCGCGCGAGAGTATTAGAAGCGTTTGACATCGCATACCTTATGTCGGTGTGACGCCTCTGAATGACGCATAGGCAGTTTTCTCACAAGTTGAACACGAAAAACGTGCTATTTTGTTACATTATTGAGTACACGTAGGTCGGTCGACCCACTTTTTCCTTTCTAATCGAAAGGTTCTATGTAGTGCGCAACTTTTATTAAAATTCCATCAACAAATTTCGAGCAGAATTTTTTTATATTAAAACTGTCTGTCGTAAAAATCAAATTTCCATAGTTTGTGTACTAAATTTTTGATCAAAATGGCAAAAATATGTATTTTGGAATCAATATGATATGAAAAAACGCGGTCGGTGACCCCCAATTGTTTTATTGGATTGTTGTTACCATCGATGGAAGTTTGTTCATACCGAGTTGCATTGAAAAATTTCGGACAGATTATCGTGTCCTAGCCCCCTTAAGGAACTGTTCAGTATGAAAATGAACACAATCCTATGGAGAATATTGTTTAAGTACAGTAGCACATTAAAACTAAGTCCTAAACTTTAAAAAGGCTCATAACTTGAAAACTACGCTACCTATGTGCACATGAACTGCATCCTGAGATAAAGCTCTTAAATACAGCTTTCCAGAAAAAATGAACAGAGCTCCAGCGTCTGACAGCCCCATTTAAGAACTAGTCATGGAACTAAGGCCATATAGAAGTATTTCTTGAAAAATATTCAAAGGCCCCTGACGTTTTAAAGCTTGAAAACTTCAAAAAACAAAAAACGCACCTATAACAATGCTTGTTTGTTTGGTATTCCGCTTGCATTGTTGCAGTTAAGTAAGTTAACTAAATACCTTTAGCACAGACATAAATTAGCAACAAGAGTTAAATGGTTAAATCAAACTATTGAAAATGTGAGTGAAAACCATCCGCAAGTCGGGAGAAAAACTATCTCAGACGAAAACCAGTTAACAGACGTTATAAATGAAAATCTTTCAAATTATGTTCTTTATTGACTCTGAAAAATATTTGCCCTCTTTCTTAACTTTATGGTTCTTATGTATTTTCTTCATTAAATATACGAAAAATCGGGAAGATTGATAGCAAAACCGGGAGCCGGGAGAACAAACGAAAAAAACGGGAGTCTCCCGCGGAAAACGGGGAGAGTTGGATATCTGTAAAAGCGTTACAAACCATGCAAAAATACCATCCGGAAAATCTTGAGGGCACCACTATTTTCCAAGGTGCCAGTTAGGTGTCCCTTTAGGTTAATGTTAACAAGTGGCTTTGACAGTAATAGTTTAAACCCACTGATATCATTATCTAACGAAACACAAGTTCATTAACACCAGGCAAGCCAACTTCAGAGCTGCCAACATAAACAATTTGTTAATCGCAGAAATAGCAACTTTCAGAGTCGCATTCATCAAAATGGGTATAAAACTTATGAATCAGCGGGTTGTCAGATTTGGTTTGTAGGAATGTATACAAAATTGAATTAATTTCAAGGAGTGTTGGAAGCTCTGCAACGTGAGCACCAATGGTTGCAGTGGCTCAAACAGTAAGATATCAAAAGACAGGTCACAACATAAACAGTCGGATACCAATCTAGACAGGACTATGGCTCCTTACAATGCATATTAAAAACAGAAATACCAAAAATGTTCATCAATGTAACACCTTTTTAAAGCCCGACGTGGAGTTCTTAGCTTTATCTTATCTTTTGAACATGTTAAGAAGATGGGGAATAAAGAGCTCGACAATAAGCAGGAACACCAGGTCTATCTTTGCATTTTTGTGATAGCTGCGCATTTAACCACTATTTTGGGGTTCTTAACATGAAGCCCCTTGACAATGTAAAGTTTACTTTCACATCTGCAGTCAATCTAGCAAAGTCTAAATAAATACCCTCACGAATGCAAAGGTAGAGTTGACTGAAGCATCATTTTGAGCAGAGTATTATAAATTCTGATCTGACCCAAAAATAATGGCCTGTAACACAGAAATAACCTCAAACATTACAAAAAACTGCCATAGTGTGTCTCTTATGCCCTGTGTGTGGGTTGTTGTGTTGAGCAAACACTAACTTTTAGTACCAAAGGCTGCGTAATTTTTTCAAGTGCCCATATATCACACTTCATTAGTCTAAAGACATTAAAAACACTATTTGTGACCACGCATCTACAATTCACTGCATTACTAAAAGCACAGAAATGCCATTCTAAAATGACAGGGTCAAAAAACTTAAAGTGACTACACACACACACTTAAAGCAGGGATTCAACCGGAATGGACCAGACTAAAGACTATAAGAAGCCACAATACCATGTACGGCAAAATAGACCAGTTTGAAGTCATCCTGCCTCTCCTATACAAAACAATACATAGATGGGTTGTATTTCTCACATGCATTCATACATTACATGGCTGGCATTGATGAAATGCCTTTACATGCCAAGTTGCCCTAGCAAATGTGTAATTGTTGCATCATTGTTAGTTATGAATTGCTGTTTTATAAGCAGCCATTCTCGGCAAAAGAAATTCCTAAGATCCATGCAACCACTTATGTTATCTCCTGAAGATAGCAGAGTATTGGTACCCCTTAAGTTAACACTAGGATGTATGTTTAAAATTTTAGTATATCTTCAGCCTTTAAAGATACCAAGAGTGACACCCAACATCCTGTTATCAGGATACTAATTTGATTGAGTTTCTTTAAATTTCATTTTTGTAAACTAGAATTTCGCTGTTCTTGGTTTTCGCGCTTGCTATATTAAAAGAATATAAGCTATGGGCCGCCCAGCCCATCTACAACTTGACCTCACATGATCTTTGACCTTGGTACATGACCTCTGACCTCAACATATGAGGGATCCCATGGTGCACCTATGACACAAGTTTGGTTCCAATTGAACTTCAACTTTGCAATTGAAGTCAATTACCAGTTTATGTGCATGTACTTTCTGGTGAGAGGGGGCAGAGAACGAGGGAGGGAGGATAAAGAAATGACTGCAAAAAGGCCAAGAAAAAAAATAAAGGCAGACAAACTGATAGGCAATGCAAGTTTTTTTTTCTGTACTTGGCTGTACATTTGGAAGGATTGAAACATGGCATTCTGATTGACATATTCTTTTCAATTTCACTACTGTACCTCTAAGCAGTACCAGCAAATCTACATTTGGTCGCAGGATGTGAAAACTTGATGCTGGCATATGTTCAACTGCACTCAAAGAGCCATTGGAAACTTCCACACTTTTTAAGTTTTTACAAAAAAAAAAAAAACTTAAAATCACAAGTACCATCCTGTGTGATATTTTTGTGGTAGAGCCTTGATAGGGATAGAAGTAAAAAATTTTGACATTTTCAACTACTGTATTTTTCCTGTGAATGTGTCTTGGAAAACAAAATCAAAGATTACTTGAAATATTTTCCATTTTACAGATTTTTAATCTCTCTGACGATGATTTTTGTTTCTGTTATCAATTAATATTTGTAATTGATTTTATTATTTTATTTTCCTCTTTAGAAATTAGAGCTAGAATAAGCTTCAACATTACAAATAAAATCTTGACTTGGTTTCTTAGTGGCCGTCTGTCATGAGAGATGCATCAGTGTTGCTTTTCTACAATCTTGTTCAAAATTGTTGGAACACTGTGCAGATTTGGTTCCCACCCCTCATTTCAACGTTGCATGAGCACGACACCCTTGAGCAATCTCGCACCTTATTATTTTCAACACTGATTGGGAGGGGATGGAGAGAGGGAAAGAAAGTTATAGTTACAATGCATTTCAAGCCTATTAATCTCTTTCATAGCTGCCAATATTAACAGGTGTTCCAAGGTCTTATGAACAAGATTGTAGTAAGGCCTCAAAAAATCAAGTTGTTTCCAGTAGGTAGTCCCCAAACCTAAATATGCCAAATGTGTTTTATTTTTGTTAAAGGTTTTGTCTAGAAATGCCTCAAATCACAACAAATGGCAAGTTAAACCAGTTGAAAATCATTTTACTGTAAGATTATTAGTCTTTAAGACAAAAATATCTATTTGGGATCACTTTATTCCAAAAACAAAAAATCTCTAAGTCAATTTTTATCTTAAAATAAATGTTCTCAGTTCAAGTAAAAAAAAACACCACAAAATACAGCAGACTCTAAAATCAAAATGTGTGCGACTTAATACTGGAAACAATTTTTTTGGGGGGGCCTTGAATACTGTCAATTATAACCAGTCAATAAATTGATCTATAATACCTAATAAATCAATAGGGTGTAATCTCTACAGTATTGGGAAGCAGGTCTGACTATTGCAATTTAATGACAATGATGCTGGCAACAGCAGGAATATGCTGAAAATTTTCCTAAAATTTTGACAATTTCAAATCAGGTGTTAAAACAGCCAAATCAAAACACATACTATTGAGCAAAAAAGCTGATTTCACAGAAATAGGTCATGTTTCTTGTTGCGTATTTCGAGCTAACAGGATTATACATGGATTATACTTTTGGTTAATTATTACAAGTCAGTCCATGTTGCAGGTCATCCTCGCAATCTTGCCCCGCGGTCATTTTCCGGATAGAAATTCTCCTGCCGACAGTTTTTCTGACGAGGTAATCTTCTAAAATGCCACTCACTTTTGGATAGCTTAGCTGTCCCACAGTGTTGACCACTCAGTATGTACATGTTTAAACAGTGCATCAGGGAAAAAATGGTTCTCTGCTTTGCTGGGCTTATCATTTTGATATGCAACCAACAAAATCACTCCAACATTAATTTGGTTAATTGTGACATGACCTGGCCCACAGAATGTGCTTTAAAATGTTAAAATCTCTAATATACTTGATTTTATGGACTTCACAAAGGCATTTTATAAACTACTTTTTTTGTCACTTTGTTGTTACATTTAGAGTAGATCAAATAGAGCCACTAAGTTGTGGAAGTTATTTTCCATGGCATCTTGCTACAATCTTAAAGGTCCATGGCCTGATCGCTAATAGCCTTGTCCCCAGGGACCCCAGATTTTACCGGAAGTGGTCAAAATTTTGGTATCAGAAGAAAGCTACTATTTTTCTTATTTACCCTGTGAAATCTTAGGGCTAAAGGATGTTTGGTTTGGATGTTATGAGCGAAAATGTGCCCCTTTTTGGTTGACTAATCGATATTAATTTTACACAGTACTCTGTGGGGATTGCAAAATCACGTTTTTAGCTCTCACATCAAAACGGGTTGAAATATCGGTGCAAAACTTTACAGATGGGGTTTTGGGGTCAAGACCATTCTATCAAGATGAAAAACTTAGACTTAAGGGTTATAGAGGATAATTAAAGCGAGAAAGCATTCTGCGTACTGTGTTTAATTTTACGCTGCCAATTACGCACTCGCAGTCAGAGCGTAGGGGATCCTTCTTGGGTGCGAATAGTGCGCATGATGCATGCACAGTTGAAGTTCTCCGCGCGAATGTTTGCGTTTTACATTTTTTGCCTCGTTTCATGTACCGTAAATGGCCCATTTCATGATTAGGCGCCACTTTTTGAATTTTGTCTTTTCCTTCCAGGCATGTTCAAAATTATGGGATCAGAGTATCATTATTGTGGTTTTTCCATTCCTCCCTATGGGCTCTACCTCCCATAGCTTAACCAACTTGCTCCTGTCACAAGTTTAGGTGTTGTGATATCATACCATGCCTAAAATGACCATTACTGGTGTCAACTGGAAATTAAGGTCATTTTTGTCAAGCTGCCATTCTTCAACACCCACATTTTCCCTATTCCTCTACTTTATTTTTGTTGGAGAATAAGTCCCACTTTGTATTAAGATCAAAATTATTTTTTTTTTTTTTTTTTTTCAAAATCACGTTTTTAGCTCTCACATCAAAACGGGTTGAAATATCGGCGCAAAACTTTACAGATGGGGTTTTGGGGTCAAGACCATTCTATCAAGATGACAAACTTAGACTTAAGGGTTATAGAGGATAATTAAAGCGAGAAAGCATTCTGCGTACTGTGTTTAATTTTACGCTGCCATTTACGCACTCGCAGTCAGAGCGTAGGGGATCCTTCTTGGGTGCGAATAGTGCGCATGATGCATGCACAGTTCTATATTGAAGTTAAGAACCCAATTTTTAAAGAAAAACGTATGAAATGGTGTGGGGAAGCTGGGGGGGGGAAGGAGGAGGAGGAGGAGGAGGAAGGAATTTTAGCGGAACAAATTAAAAGCACTATCCGTGATTTGCTAAATCATCAAATCAAAAAAAAAATCATCAAAAATCAGATTTGTGCATGTTTATAACAAGTTTAGCTATCCTAACATACCCTGCAAGTGCTAAGACTGAAAGCAGCCTAATAATGACAAAATCGGATGTTTTACTTATTACCCTCCGTACGGACACTTAATCCAACATGTAATTGAATGGAGATTCCTATCTTAGAGCAGTGCCGTTTTCTTCCTTTTCTGTAATTTTTTCAGGTGCAATAAATAGATTATGAGAATCATACAAACTTATCCTTCACTTTTAAGCTATTCCTGCAAATTTCTAATATTTTGGGTGAATCCACATATCCCTTCATGCCCCGAATCACCTAATTATATATTTTTCCTTGTAAATTTAAAAAAAAAAAGTATGTGTGCTTAATTTGAAACAAAAATGTTCGCGATTCGCTCGCTCGCTCGCTCACTCACTTGCTCACTCACTCACTCTCTACACACCGCCATACCACCCATCCACTCCACACCAAAGTTTATTGCTTTCTGCTGTCAACAAGAGCCAGTGCTCATGCGAACGCGTACTTGGCATGCATGGGTTTTGCGTTTATTTCCATGCGTCAATACGCAAGCTAAGCTGCACTTTTATTCATGCAAACAGGACGCACTTGAAGGGAAAATTGCAATTTTTAGGCTTATTTCATCGTTTTTCTCGAAAACTAAGTCGGTGACCCCCAGTTTTTATTGGTGCGAAGAAAAAGATCTTGAAAAAGTTCTTAACATAAGTAGAGAAATCAAAAATCGATCGATTTGTTTAGAATTTATGTCTCGAAAACGGCAACATTTTTCCGTTTTCCCATAGAGCTGTGTACAAATTTTTGAAAATAATACACATTTTGAACAGCCTGTAGCTCACAAACGAAGTCGGTGACCCCCATTTTTTATTTCAGATTTGTTATCTACATCAATCAAAATACCATACATCCAAAAATTAAGAAAATCGATCGATTATTTTAATTATCCTCTTTAACCCTTAAATCGGGCCATACCCCTTTAAGTGGAGCAAGTGTAGTGGAATGGTTTATGAAGTCATTGATGTTACTTTAATGATGTAGACTAAATGGAATATTTATAAGCAAAGATCATATCACAAAATCACAATATTGTGATATTTTTTGGCCATATCCATCCTTGGCATCTATTCAAGTGAATTCAGACAGTCATGTCTGAATTCGCTAAGCCCGGGCTTGATATTTTGAATACCACCAATGCTGTGCACTTTGGGCCACCCGGCCATGGTTTTCAATCACAGTGCAGCAAGAGTGATCACTCCCCTTCAGCTCTTCTGAAGTGCATTTGATCGCTCCCTCTTGAAAGATTTTTTGATAAATATTGAAGTGGTAAAAATTCTTAATTTCTCTTCTCAATACTCTCCTTAATTTGACATGGAGAGCTATTAGGAGAGCACTACCACTTTCTTAGAAAGACTGTCTGCCAATTCCTTCACAATTAGGTCAGAAGGATATCACCTTAAATGATAAGCCCCACAAAAAATACTAGGTATGTGCAGAGTGACTTGAAGACCAGTTATCCTTCCCCCAAGTCTTACGGCTGATTATAATAGGAGGCAAAACAATGCTTGAAAAGATTTGCTTCCAATGAAGAAATTATGTATTTTCTAATCTGAACTTCATAAAGCCAACCTTAAGGGCAAGGAAATGTTTAACAGTTGGGGGAACAGCACAGGAAGATATGGAGATACAGCAGACCTGTCAGGGTAATAGTTCCATAACCTGTTTCCCATATTACCGTGACAGTTTGCATCCCACAATATCCTGCCAATTATCAATGGCTTTTGAGATATCTGCAGATGGCTTATTACCAAGTGTTCAACATTGAAGTATAGAGTCTAGGTTGGGTTAACTTCTTTGCTGTGGACATTTCTTAGTACTGCTAGATCATCCTGTTACTGAATGTTTTGATGGGGGTCTTGTTACTTTTAGGGAGCTCCTTGTCTACACAATTAAGGCAATGTGGACAAGATTAGGTAGGAGTTAACATGATAAGAGGGGATAATGTCGAGGGCGTAGATTCAGCCAACCACTTCCTGCCAAACAGTGCCAACAACAGTTACTACTTCAAATGCTTTGAGGGGTTCTGAAATAAAATTGAGTATCACTGTGGTTCATTTGGATGCAACATAAAAACACAAGACACAGCAAAGGCTTCTTTTTGAATATCATTAAAGTTCCTAATGAAATTCTTTACAAAGCTGACAGATCTAAGAAAATTGATATCTTCAAGACGGACCTCATAAATAAATGACACCATGCCACATCTACATTTTGAAGCTAACTTAATAACTTACCCTAAGACCACCGAATCTCGCGAAATCCCACAGCACTGAGTGAGAAAAATGCACTAAGTTCCGGATTGTTGCGATTGCTTCATGAATCAAACGAAGACATATGGGGACAAAATCGCTGGCCAGGCCAGCAACATCGTCATATTGTGGTATCCCCGGTAATGGAACACGAAGGGCCCCTCGTTCGAGAACGACCCAAATTTGCGACTTTTCTTCTTTCCCTCTTCCATCACTTTTTGCCGATTTGGATTCTGATAAAAATAAACACACTGAATATACAAAAAAATCAACTTCTGTAAGTCTGATAAGGTGCTTATCCAAACTGTTCAGATAAAATACTACCCTTTTAGGCAAGTTGGAGGATGGGGCTAGATGGATCACAAAATAGCCCTTCAAAAGAACAGTTCCAGGAAGAGGGAGGGCACACTCAAGCAGCCATGTAACATTTGTTTTGTCAAGCAGAAATGCAAGTACTAGCTACTATTTCATATGTAGCATTCCAAATCTTATCTTTGGTGTTAAAATATCAAAGGTCAGTTTCCTTTCATCGATGCAGAAAGCTTTGTAGTGTTTGTGCATGTTCAGTTGATTATTGCTGGACGGAAGTATATTCATTTTGTATTAATGCAAGGTCCTAGAGCATTGAGTAAATCTGCTTTTACTTGTAAATGTAATCAGCTCTTTTTGGACTTGCATCCTAGCATCACTTCTTGATAATGAAGTGTGCAACCCAAAATACACTTGGATAGTACGCTGCTGTACATGCACCTTGAGTTTTGGTTCAATTTGGTGGAGGTTGTACTAGATCCAGATGACACTAAAATTGGCCTGCTTGCCAAAATCATGGAGCGATCCATCATCCCACAACCAGGAAATATTTGCTGGCACGAAGAGCTGTTCCCGACTTGACCAGAACAGCTACATAGTTAATGTTTTGATTCTTGGTAACTCTTGGTAATGGGTCATTCTCCTTTTCATAAATTTCAAATATTCATGTAGTGTTGAAATGATCGGCGGGGTAGATCAGTAATAGCGGAGATTTTCCGATCACCGATACCGATCCGATTTGACTGATATCGGTACCGATATACCGATCGGTACATCCCTATTCGTAATTTTGTATTTCTGTCCGTAAATGAGTCGAATTCTGCAACCTTTGATATGAAGGAGCCGTATAAAATTGTAGTTATTTTGAGCAGTTGTAGTACAAACCTAGAAGTATAAAAAAATGCACTTTAAAAAAATTCAAATATGACCACATGACCTTTTGACCCTTCAAAGAGGATGATAATTGAGATTTTTTCCGACTTTGTGAGGGCGCTGTTCGAAGTGTGATTTTTTAGAAGTGTCAATTTGACATGCTCTTGCCATAGAAAAATCCTAAAAAATAATATTTTATGAAGAAATGTGTCTTTTTGGGGCCCAAGCATGTAACTCTGCGCATAATTAGCAAGCCTGTTATGCAATATGCAAGGGTGAAATTTTCTGATTTGTTTATTTTCATAAATTTTAGCGGACAGTTGGTATAAGAGGAATCTTATCCTTCACGGTTGTATTTAGGAAAATATAGGCCTCTTAATTTATTTTAATGGTCATTTTTGGAAGCCATTTTAGACCCCGACTGCCAATCTCTGTTCGGCCGCCACACAAAAACTGTAAGGGCTACCGACCTGAAAACTCAGCATTTTTTTCCTATGCCTATGGGTACAACTTTCCACCAAAATATAAAGAAAATCTAATAGGGTCATGCGGGAAACTTCTTTGAAATTTGTTGAATTGACATAGAATGACCCTACATTTTCCTACGTGTAAGCGCATAATCAATGCATTCGAGTAAAACATGTTTCACAGAAAGAGCACAATCACACGGAATACACAGAACACAGGACTGGCTCACCTCTAAGCAAATAACTATAGGTCATAAGTATGACCAATTTAGATCAATTTAGAACAATTTCATCCCTTCGTCCAATCAAACCTGAACTGCCTGTAGCTCCAACAGTTGGTTGCAATTTGAGAGAAATTCATATCCTAAAAAAAATCTGTCACTTTAAGGCAGGCAACACAAAAATGAGGTGTTAGGATCACAAAATGCACCTTTAAGAGGCATAGACACAGAGACACACATACCCACAGTTAATGCTCAATACAAAAATGCCTTTGATGCATACTGTTATCATAATATATCATAATAACTCCAGGATACTGCAGACTCAAAGACAACTACTAAACACAGCCTGCTTCAGGGCGGGTAACAAAAAAGTGAATTCTTAGAAGTTTCTACATTAGATCAAAATCAAGCACACCTTCACATTTGTTTAATGCTACCCATCATCCTCTCCCCTCCAGGGCTTAATTTATAACATAATCAAATACATCATAGTATGAATTTCTTGGATTTTACACTGCAGGGCTGTTTTTAACACTGCAGGTCTGTTGTTAGTTAATAACAATTTTCTGAGGTCTTGTATACTATTCCCCACCACAATGTCAAACAAAGAGTAAAATACTGGACACAAGGGCAATTGCCAGGATGTCACGAAGGTTATTCAATTTTTAATGACCAAAATTAAGTGAAACATGTTTTATACAACATTCCAATATGCATATCTGTCTGTATGCACATATTGCTTGTGTGTGAAGTGACAATTAAGTGCTCTACAAAGTTAACTCTATGATATCTGATATCACAACATCCTTCCACATTCAATCCCTTTTCCTTCCAGGGGCTCAAATTCGCAGCGGCATGCGAGAATCTGATTGGATTCCCGCAAAAGGCTTTCACAGGAATCTGCAGATTCTCGCCAAAATCTTATCATTTTCAAATCGACGAAGAATTGAAAGTTGCAAGATTTAAAGCACATACTCTTAATATTAGACCTTAAATAAATAATAAAAACACTTAACAAATGTATGGGAACTCAACTGTCTTGTTTTCTTTAATATTTTTGTTTGCTTAAATTGTACTAGCAACTTTAACTTAAGGAAACTTTGTTGTGACTAGAAATCTGAAAAACATTGACCTCTGGCACTTCACTCGAGTGCTGCTGCTATGATAAAAAATTTCATCACAAAAAAAATAATATTATATAAAACTGAAATTGTATTTGCAATTAGTTCATTGCGATTCACCTGGATGAGTCCTTTTGATTGAAATGTGAGTTTACCCGGAAAGAATTTTGTATTGTGCCAGCACCCATTGAAGATGTTGAATTCGGCAGCTTCAACGGAATAACTGCATGTTGAAGGATTGTGGTGGCAGAATACTAACATTTATCCCACGGGTCCAACTAAACCTTTTGCAATGATTTTCATTGCGATTATCACCTAGCTGTAATGTCCTTCTTCTTGACAAATTTCACACACCTAGCCCCAGCGCCCAAAGTTTTTTGTAGAAACAATTATTTGCCAGAGAATAACTTGGAGACAACTCCGATCAGTTTGCCGTCATGTGCGTTTAATTTTAAATGCCCATGTCTGCATGGTAAAAAACTCTTCGCAGATTTCAGCTCAATTTTATTTACCATAAACCCAACGCACCAAATTGCGATTTGCTTTTACAAACAGGGTTATTTTTTTTTTATTGCAATCATTTACTTTCCTAATCATCCACTAATTGAGAAATATGCAATGTGTTTGGATTTTTCATTTTAAAATTATGTTTTTTTTTCCCAGTAAGTTTGCAAATCAAATAAACTAAATATTAATCTAAAAATATTCACAAAGGATTGTGGCGTATAAAAAGCATGTTCAAAAGAGGGTAATGTGGTGAAAAAATAAACATGTGTCAACTGGTTTGTGTGTTGCTCTGGCTGTAGCGAATAAACACGACCGGCAAACGCCTGTATACCGATACGATGCGTGGGAATGGCTATTTCATTACAAAGTAAGCTATTTATCGATACAAGGGAACATCGTCAATCGTAAATACAACCAATTGACCACAAAAAGTGCAGGTATTTGAGTAGGCAATTATTAACGGCGAATCTGATTGCTTCCCTCCCGCGAAAGAGTGTGGCGAGAATCTTGCGCGAATCAGATTTGGGGATGCGCGTCGAATTGAGCCTTTGCCTACTGGCATGTCTTTCATTGCTTAACCCTGGGCAACCACCACCTATGATACTCCGATCTATTGGCTCATTACAGGACACTACATGAGCTGTCCTCTGAGTAACCAATCAAAATAGTTTTCTTGATCTGTGTAATAGGGTTGTTGTCGACAAGGCTTTGTCGACAATTTTGTCGCGACACTGCCATTTATTCTTGGCTGGTCGACAAAGGCATGGACTGATTTGTCGATAAAAATCGTAGTTTATAAATTACTTATTATAAGGGTGATTCCTGTTTTAAAGGGGTCCAATTCGGTGACATTTAGGCCAAAATCAACATTCATTATTGATCTTAAATGTTGTTTCTAATGTAAGGAACACTATATTTTTGGAATCCAAAGGAATTTTTAGACTTAATTACCAACAAAGTTATGTTGCCAATAACTACTGAAATTGTCCTGCCTTTTTGGTCATAACTGGGACATGACTTGAACATTAAAATCCCCCTGTAAAGAAAAATGAAAATCTTAAATACGTTTTAATGGCAATTTTGCATGTGATTAGGGACCCTTTATAATACATACAAAGTTAATATCTGGGGGAAAAATTTGATTACTGAAATAAAAATGAAAATTAAAAAATTGTCAAAAGTTAAAAAAAAAAAAAAACAAAACCTGTAAAAAATGCTAAATTTTCATTTTACAAAACACCCATTTATCACTCTAATCTGTCCATCAACTCTCCTTAACTTGAGAATAACATAACCTTCTAATCATTTTTTCAGTGTAAAAAGCCAAGGAACCAATTTTTTTCATTGCTTGTTATTTCTCCCATGATTTCTTAAGTGTTTGAGGGATTATTTCCTAAAATTTTTAGGTGTCGGACATAACTTGGACATGTAAGGTTTTGGTATCCCGGTTATGTCGGACTTTCAAGTTCAAGGTTTTGGATGGTTTGTTTTACTATAAATGTTCAAAACACTTGTAAACATTATTTGCAGCAATCATTGAATACCTGACGTTACTGGTTTTAGAAATACACTGAATTTACTACCTTTTGTGTCGTACATAACTATTGGACATGAAACGGCTATTTACAAAAAGAGAGTCCTGTGAGGTTTTGAATTATTTCTTAATGTTTTTTTGTAGTAAACTATAATCTACATCTTATCAACTCTTTTGATCGTATTTTGAACTATACCACATATTAGGCAATGTAATACACTCAGAAAGATGACGCATGATTGATTGTCACAAAACCTTGTTTTTGGACCCTTAAAATCAGGAATGGACCCATAAGCTTAAACATCGCCGATATTTAGAGATTTGTCTCACCAATTTTTCTACATTTTTTCAGCTATCTTAAGTCGTGCGTCGGCGTTGCCATCTTTTTTTGCAAATAAAAATCTCAGTTAAACCACTGCGCATGTTGTGCTAAGGACGGGGAATCCCGTATGACGTACCAAACTCACTCGAACTGGGCCGGCCACTCGCAAATAACCCGCTACCGCCCCCTTTGGAAATCCCTTTTACTTATGACTAGTTCGCACGTGACTCCCCTACTTGACTCGTGAGCCGAGCCGAGCCGACTTTCGGCAATAATCGGAAAGTCTGAATAATGTCAAAATCGACAGAAGAAAAAGAGTGGAATTCACAACTTAGTTACATGGTACGGCCGCGGTACTTATTGAAATTTGACGATTGTCGACAATAAAAATCCTACTCGACAACAACCCTGTGTAAACCATGTCACCATTCTTCACAGTATCTCCAATTTGCTCATTACATAGATATTACCCGGCAGTAACCATCAAAATAGTGCTTACTGGCCGAGAGATAGCAGGTTTGTTAGTGTTCCTCCTTTCGCAAAATGAAAGCTTTATATTTAGAGCATTCCAATGTTGACTGAAATTTCCCTAAAAACTTCAGGAAAAAATTGGTTAGTAATTCTTGATTTCCATGTTTTGTGCAGAAATAATCTCCTGGTCTCTCCATCCACACCTACTTGGAAAAGAGGTCCATGGGTTCTGCTGCTCTTAAGTCCCACTAGCTTGTAAAAACATTTTAAACTGTCAGGTTTGATATTCATGGGTATTTTATGTCAGAGCAGTTTTCCATGAATATTTTTATTATAACTGCGACACTGCCTAGGTACAAAGTATTTAATGTTTGAAATTACATATAGCCCCCACACAGCATGTTAGCCTAGGTCTTCCCATTAAAATTGGGCACCTGAAATCAATGCGAGTGTGTCTGAAGTAGTAATATTAATAAGGGTTTACTTACTTCATCTGTTTGACAATTGTGCTTTTGCCTGATTCACCTCACCTGTAAATAATAGAAAAGAAATAGCAACAGATTATTAGAATGGAACCTAACCTTTTTTATAAATGAATTTGTTAGGCTCTATTAGGGCAATGCCAGCAATGAAAACTGCTGAATAATCTGGCCACTATTCAAAATAAAGTGACTTAATTTTGGCTTAAAGACAACTATCAGTGATTCACCCGAGGTGTCAAAATATTTCGTAATTTGCAGGAAAAGCTTAAAAAATTAGGAATAGTCTGTATAATTCTCATAGGTGACTTTTCCATTCAACTGAAGAATTGAGAAAGGAAGAAAACGGCAAGCGTTTCAAGATACGATTCTACATTCATTTACACGTGTTAGGTAATGTCCGTACAACCAGTATGACTGAACATCTGATTTTGATATAAAATTGGATCGATAAGCAGTGTGAACCTGAGTTTCCGAGTATCTATTTTGGTTTGTAACTTTGCAATATTTGATTATTGTAATTAAAAGTATACATTCTAGAAAGAAAATTGGACGATGAACCCGATGATGGCATCAGATTCATGTAAAACTTTCCGTATTTTAGAAAAATACAAAAACACATGATTTTTTGCCCAAAATTTTCAACAGCATACAAAAAGCAATTGTAATTTTTCATGATTTCTTTATTATTTTTAGGAAACAAGACAAATTTGTCCCGGGACGGTTTTTTCCTTACATTTTAAAAATAAGCTTATTTTTGTAAATTAAGGAAAATGTCAAAAATGGTTTTTACCTTTCTTTCCCAAATTTTAGTATATTTGGAGAATATCTTTAGTGTTAGAAATCAAAAAATGCAAATTGAGAAAACCGTCCAACTAAGAAGACCGATTGCTAGCGTAGAAAGTTAAACCTTACATCTTTTACTCTTCGGTATTTTGGATTTTTCAATCTTGTCTGAAAAGTTGCCAAATTTTTGCGAAAATCTAACATTGAGAAAATCCGTTTTAGTAAAAAAGTGACTTTTTTATGCCCTTCAAGCCTGTCTCTTTCTATACATAAATTACCTTTAACTTCAAAATTGAGTAATTTTTGTGCAAAGTGATAAAATCACTTTATGCCTATTATCAAAAACACACTTTTGTCTTCACTCTCGAGAAATCAAAGAAATTTGTGAATTTCATCTGGTCAAATTAGCGCTTTGTGTACATTTTCAAATCATTATTTTTTCATTTTTCCAAGATGCGTTCGCGCAAAAGTACATTAAAACCCGCGCAAGCTTCATTACGAGCAAAAATTTCACCACGGACGCGATGCTGCGCCTTGCGCCTGAAACGGTGTGTAATGGGTGCTATAAATTCCCCCGCCGTTAAACCATGTGGTTTTTGTGTACTTTAAAATGTTTTAAATCGGCAACAAATACAACTCATGATTGTCTGCATTGGGATAACCTTTGTTGGTAACGTAGAACCAGGTTGATGGTTAAAATGTGCAAAAATCAAGAAATTTGGTGTAAAAAAACAAAAGCACTTGGGTTTGACAACCTACCCTTGAGCCCAATTAATTTGTCGAGCTATAGTTGCAAAAATATTGGCGAGACGCAGTCGAGCCCAATATTTTTAAAACTCAATAGCGAGACCATTAATATTGGGCGTACATTAAACATCCATTTTATCATTTCATTTTTTGGATCCGAATCCTTTCCCCACTGGACTCCTCAAAACATGAAAGGTGGCTACTAGGTTTGCGTCTGGTCCTATTTGCAGGGTATGTTGGTGTACCTGTACTTGTTACAAACATGCCAAAATCTGATTTTTGATGATTTTTTTTCGATTTTTATGGTTTAGCAAATCACTAATAGTGCCTTTAATCACATTTCCCTTTTCACTATACTATAATGAAAGTTTACTGTGAATAACAACATTTCCGTTGTACAAAAAATGTCAACACCAGCTTAGATTTGGGCATAGATTCTGTGAATTGGGTAATGCTAATATTCTGCAGCGTTTGCCCTTTTCGTTAATAAATACCATTTTATGTAACAAGTGTATTCTCACGAAGAACTATGTCAAGGATATTCTTAAACCGCAACTTTTTAATAGTGCCCTTTTTTTTGGCATCACCTTAAGTCTCAAATTACAGAAGAAAAAATGTCATACGACTTTTGATTGCATCATTACAATCTCCATTACAGTCGTTGTTTTTTTTGCAAATCCCCTTTAGCCATGAGTAACCTAGCGCATCGCCACAAACATGTCACAAATCAGCCAGCCATACCTTTTGGATTAGTCCAAGTATTGTGGTTTCCATGGCAACCTGAGAATCAATATCACGAGCAGTGTCACTTATGCCGCCAGCCATTTGAATAGAAAATAACATACGGTCACACAGGAACCTATGCGACTATGGGACTGGCCTTATTTGCTCACTTTCACTGCTGCCTGGGAGATTCCTTGTTTTTCAGTTTATCATTTTTACAATGAAGTTAAATGTTTGAAATGAATAAACCGATTTGAAAAACCATGAAAGTACATGTAAGTAGTAGGGTGGGCAAGTGACGGCTTTGTTCAAACGAGTGTCTTCTTTTTTTTTTTTTTTTTAAAAAAAATGCCCCCCCATTTTTTGTTTTTGTTTTTGGTTGCTGAAAACAAATCCAGGAAGCTTTTTCGCCTAAGAATGAATTTTTAGGTTGGTAAATGACTTTTAATTTTTTAGCCCAAAGTCAATGGAATTTGTGGTTAAATTATTCACTTGCCAAAATCTGCCACAAACAAACCTTGACATTTATATTACTATCACATAAGCATAGGTATATTGCTTCCCAAATATAAAAACCTGTTTCCAAAGTAATCAAATTTCACGAGGGCCTGCAATAAAGAAAAATGTTTCTTCACCTTGCAGAGGGATAGAGTCACTCATAGCCACGTGCAATCATTTTCACCTAATGGTCTGAATTGTCCATAGCCACTAAAACAACTCTTTACTTACAATAAGTTGCCTTCTACTGTCGTTTGCTGTTAAATCGCATCACAGTTGTAATGACAACACCTGGCATGGCACTGGCTGTTATGTAACTGTTTGTACAGGCTTGACCTTACAACATACACTGCCCCTTCATAGTACAATCGTACAAGTCTTCTTGCAATATTTGCAATTGGTCTGGTTGTTAGGTTAATAATAGGCCATCACTTGTTGGTATTTGAAAACACTCTCTACAATTTGGCATATTGACATGTTATAAAGGCTTGACCTACAACATACATGGTCTTTTCCACATCCAGTACCCATAAGATTCTGGGTCTGTTTTGGTTTTCTGTGTATTGCCTTGCCTTAATTGAAACGAATTTTGTAAAAAATAGTTTTTTCTGCATGAGAATGACTTTGTTTAATTTTTCTGAAAAGTGTTAGCTTTATGATAATCACCTTTTTTCTCGTTATTTCTAGCAAATCAAGACTAAAATAGTCCGCTTTTTTTTTGTTTTGTCTGAAATAGGAAAATATCCTATTGAATTTCATGTACAAAATTTAAGTCTTTTACCGACCTAACAATTCATCTTAGGCCAAAAGCTTTCCGATTTGTTTTTTAGCAACCAAAATTGCCTAAGAATCCACTCGTCTTGAAATAAATTAGAAAAAAATATCCATTATTCCCAACCCTATAGTAGTGTGCCGTTCATGAACTGACATCTCCTGGAGTCCTGGTTTCACTCCTAGAATTGTTAACCTAGGTGTCGGATGAGACCACTGATCAATGTTCAGAATTTTCATTTCACCAAAAATACAGCCATCTGTCATTTGCCATCACAGTTTGTTTAAGGGGACAAAGGCCGCATGAGGTCACCAAGGACACATGAGGTCTCCAACATGTAGGACACTACCCAAGGACCATTGTATCAAGTGTCATGAAAATTGATCTACAATGGTGGAGTACCAGCAATTTTTATAATTCCGACTATTTTTGGGGGAAATGACCCTCTAGAGACCTTTAGATGCCTTTGACCCCACTCTTGTTAAGTTGGGGGTAACAATGGCAATAAAAATTAGAATTCCACAAAGAAATTTAAAAATTAGAGGCAAATATATTTCAAATTCAGAAAAAAAGGCAACAAATTAACATGGCCTTGTTTCCACAAAATGTGAAAAATCAGCCATCCCATATCAGCAATATGCTGCACATTTAAGGGTAGTGTCAACCCTGGTGCTTTTTGTTTTTTACACGATTTTCCGATTTTTGCACCATTTTAAACTCAACCTGGGTTTCTATTGTTACCAACAAAGATTATCCACTGCAGACAATCCTGAGCTGTTTTTTTTGCCGATTTAAAACACTATTTGACCATTTAAAGTCAAAAAATCCACATGGTCTTAACGGCAGGCTTTAAGCACATTTCACGCAGTCAGGCGCAAGGCGCACCATCCCGTCGCGCGGTGAATTTGTTGTGTAATGAAGCGGGCGCGTGTTTTAAATGTACTTTGCGCGAACGCACGTGGAAAAACGAAATAATATTTGATCAAAGTAACAAGGGCGCTAATTTAGACCAAGACATTTCAATTTCTTCTAATTTTCCTGAGTTTTGTAGACACAAAATAATGTTGATTCAATAGTGCATAAGATGTATTTTCATCACTTGCACAACATACCTCAATTTTGAAGTTCAAAGATCAAGTTTATTTGAGAAAGAGACAGCTTGAATGGCGTGACAAGTCCTTTTTTTACTAAAACTTTTATTTTTTTTCTCAATGTTCAATTTTCGCAAAATTTGGCAAATTTTCAGACAAGATAACTCCACAATACCGAAGTAAAAGGTAAGGTTTTACTTTCCTACGATAGCAATCGGTTCTTCTGCAGGGACGGTTTTCTCAATTTTTCATTTTTCGATTTCTAATAAGATCTTCTCCAATATATACTTAAATTTTTGGAAAAGAAAAGTAAAATCACACTTTTGGATTTTTCCTTATATTTTCGAAAAGTGCTCTATGTTTTAAACAGAAAACCGCCCTAGACAAATTGGCTTGTTTCTAAAAAATAACATAGAAAATCATGAAATTCAAATGTTTTTGTTATGCCTGTCCTGAAAATTTTGCGCAAAATTGTGTTTTTTTAGTATTTTTCTAAATACGAAAGTTTTTACATTATCTTGATAGCCATCATCGGGTTCATCGTCCATTTTCTTTCTAAAAATGTATACTTTGACATACAATAACAATCTTTGCAAAAGTTACAAACCAAAATAGATACTCGGAACTAAAGGTTGCCCGGCCCTTAAAAAAAACCACAAAATCCCAGGTCTGCATGCCAAAAGTACTCCCAATAAGCCTTATCAAAAACAGTTTACTGAACAGGATGACCTCAAAGCGGTCCTAACAGGTCTCAATGCAATGTTGGCTGTAGCACTAGTTTTTTTTTTGTACGCGTATTCCGCGTTTGTGTGACTCATCACTGTAATGCTTGTACGCGAGCGCAATAAGGAGCTGCCATAATTTATGCCGGGGGGGGGGGGGGGACTGGAGGATTTCAAACTTTTTTTGGGCAAAAATTTTCGCGTTCCCCTTGCTTCCGTTCAAAATTTCACACTCCCCTTGATCATGCTGATTTCCCATTAAAAGTTTCTGTTCCCCTCTCCTCGTTGATGAAAAATTTCACGTTCCCCCCCCCCCCCCTTTACAAAAATTTTCGGGTTCCCCCTAAATCCCCATTCCCCCTCCCCCTGGCATAAATAATGACCCTCCCTAAGGACATTGGCCTACATTGTATTTTGTTCCGAACATTTCTGATATTTTGATAAGGTCTAAACACAGTTTTTCCTCATTTGACTTGACATGTGACCTATGAGGCTTGTATGTCGTATTGGAAAATATTTGGTATCACCATCTGTAAACAAGCTCCATGTTAATCGGAACACGACAATGAAATAGAAGATTTGCCTTATCTACATACCGCTCAACATGTCAGAATTTTAGGACTGGATTGTGCCTCTGTCATCCATGAACATCCATCAAGGCAAAAAAATAACTTCATCTATACTTTTTATAGTAAGCAATACTTTACTATTCAAAATGGAAGAAACATATTTAAAATAACATGGGGTTCCACGTTCACATAATACAAATGCTACGCAAACAGGAATCATTAACATATGACTCAATCAAAACAGTAACCCAAATAAATTGTGTTTTACATAACCAGTAGACAGGGAACTGTCATTGGACGCTATGTGCTTTTTACAGTACAATACACAAGATCTTCATTTGCAAGGCAAGATATTAGAATTTAACAACACCCTAACACAATTGTGTCCATATTTGTGTCCCATTGCCAGTAGCTTATTAAAATCAAACATTTTACAGAACACATAACAGAATGAACATTTTTAGTATTCTGATACACATAGTTCGTTACAAATTGTATTAATAGGGGCATTTCATGGTCGCTACCCTCATCCCCCTACTACCTCAAAAAATTTTGAGTTCTTTATCTCTTATGACCTGAACCAGTTGGCTTAAAGGTACATGGCCCGATCGCTAATAGCCTCGTCCCCAGAAGCCCCAGATTTTACCGGAAGTGGTCAACATTTTGGTATCAGAAGAAAGCTACTATTTTCTCATTTACCCTGTAAATCTTAGGGCCAAAGGATGTTTGGTGGAAGTTATTGAGCGAAAAATGACCCCAATTTGGTTGACCATATTAATTTTAAAACAGTACTTTGTGGGATACAAATCATGCTTTGAGCTCTAAAATGAAAACGGATTGAAATATCGGCACAAAACTTTACGATTGGGGTTTTGGGGGAAGGGCCAATCATCAAGATTAAAAACTTCATATCCTTAAATCGGGCCATTAAGTAGAGTAGGTATTTGTGCCTAATTTACTTGCAGATTCGATCTATTCTGTAATAAATTCAGATTCTGTATTTTCTGTCCATAATGGACAAATTACAACACAATGGTCTAGATTAGGGCACCATGGTACAAACATTTGCCTATAACATCATATCGCATCATTAGAGTCAACTGAATTTCATAAATAATCTCTAGGATACTTTAGGAAGCATGGGCAAAAACAAAGAGGCTAGGATCTGAACCTGTTCCTACTAGAATTGTGGTGCATAGATGAATCCACTAATTTACAAATACCCATTTGAGGTTACCATTGGAACCCCAGGACGGTTTACATTTGAAATTCTCCTTCATACTATATTGACGCATGGTTTCCGTAATTATTTGCGATCTACCAAAAGTTCATACACTATTTGCCACAACCATATCTCTCTGTACAGATGGGTTAGCGCAAGGAGAATCCAAATAAACCCATCTCATGATTTAATGATGTTCACTGTACCCTTCTTCCCTGAGCATACAACAGCAACACAGCAGCTGTGAGATGTGATGTAACAGAGGTGCCATTTGGAAATAATGCTACTTAACAATGCTTAGGGAGCATGGAGCATAGCTGTACATGTAAACGTATCCTGAAGGACTTTGCCCTAAACAATCAAACACGCAGGTCCAAACAAAAACAACGTGATATGAACTATAAATATCACATGGCACACAGCCAAAACTGAGTCCTCACAAATAAAAATAAATGTCTTGTAATTGTCCACATAATTATGACCACAATATCGAGACTTCCCTTAACAACAAACCAGACAAGACTAGAAATTTTTCAGTTAAACAAGTGAAAAAAATCCATCCAATATGCCAAGTACCCGGGGAATATTTTTTTACTGAAATGTGTACATATGTGTTGTCTATTTGTATGTATTGGGGTCATTCCGCCAGGTTGGCCACACGTTGTGACTTACAATGATATGTAAAATGCCATTTAAGTACAAATTTCAGTTTGTCATTGCTTTTAATAGGGTAAATGATAGTCATGAGGGTGAACAATTATTAAATAATTTAAAGCAATGAACTCGATTTAATTTTATGAATTTTCTAGTGTGTAAGGGTGCCATAGACCGTTTCGGACGTAACATGGACCCACGTCCATTTTAATTTAATGCAACTGTACTCAAACCCTGCTTTTAAACTTATCTCTGAAAACCTTTCATTTTACCAGACAGAAAAAAAATAAATCGTTGGAGTAATATTTCATCAATGTATATCAAACTATCTTTTTAGTAAGCGTTAAGTTTGGAACTGCTGTTCGGACGTAACAGTGGAACCATGCATGTTTTTAAAATATAACTTTTACATGAGCAGTACATGATCAATCCTTTTAATAGTTCTACATTATTGGTTGATACCCCTTTTATGTAGGGACACTTATACACTTTTATCATATACTTTGCAGTGACACAAGAAATGTTTCAAATTGTGGCAGACGTAACAGTGACACCACGCCCCAAATAACCACAATATCCTCGCTAAAACAAAAATAACCTATTGCTCTCGCTGTGAATGTTTAATGTTTGTTACTGTATTACTAGTAGTGACTGTACGTCAATTTGATGGATTTTAAGGTAAATAGTAAAATTTCTGATGCATCGAAAATTGTACTAATAGTGACACCACCTGTTATCGGGGAACACACCTCATTTTTGATGGGTCTACTTGCACTTTGGGATAAACTATGGAAAGGAAATGAATAATCATTATAATTTGGCCGTATTGTTGTAAAATGATAACAAGAGCACAATGTGTGCTGTCGCTCAGCAGGTTATTAATATTGGTTACACCACCCTGGGGGCACAATATTGTTCCAATTGTGGAGACATTAATCGTGAAAATCCCCCCCACATGACATGTTTAGGAGACACCCCCCGGTTTTTACATTGTATAGTATTCTTTATTTCTCACTTTCATTGACACCACCCTGGGGGTCCACATTTTCCATTGTGGAATATAATTCTTGAAAGTCCCCCATAGCATAAGTAGAGACTTTAGGAGTAGGCACCCATGTTTGGCATTTATATTATACAAATAGAGACTGCTCATGAGGGAAATGGTGAGAAATATTTCCCCCAGATGATCTTGAGACAAGGTCCTACTATTTAGTAGTATGCCCGCAGTTCTAAGATCATCAGGAATGCCCTTTATCGGCCCACATACCTTTCACCCAAATCTGTAACACCCTATATGGGCCTTGGGTCAGTTCTTCTGAGCACATTGTTGAATTATAGCAATTGATTGTGGCACGACAAGGAAATGATAGATTTTCAAGGAATGCACGCTTTAATTGGCCCACATGACCGTTGACCCAAATCTGTGAAAACCGCCAATGGGACCCATGGGTCCAGTTTCTTCGAACCACGTCTAGTGATTATAAAATTGATTTGTGGCACAAGCAAGATTTATAGATTTGCAAAGAATGCCCCATTAATTTGGCTCCATGACTTTGACCCAATCTGTGAAACCCTACATGGGCCTTAGGTCAGCGATTCTTCTGACAAGTCTATGATTTAGCAATTGATTTTAGGCACAAGAAGCATTTATTGATTTTTCAAAGAATGCCCCGTGAATCGTCCCATGTGACCTTTGACCCAAATCTGAACACCCCACATGGGCATTGAGTCAATGATATTCTGACCGATTTTCGCTGCAATGGCCCAAGCGTTTTGGCAAAGACGCATTATACATGGTTAACAATAGATAGATAGAGTCAACACTTGCCATAACAAATAGCTCTGCATACCTCATTACTATGTATGCTGAGCTAAAACCAGAAGATTAAAATTATCCATAAGTACAACTTTTGCCACTTGTCTGGCCAAGGTGAATTTGTCCACACGTGGCCCGCGCCTTGCGTGTTTTGGTCTCCCCCTTGTAGGTTGGGGGTGGGGTCAGGAAAGCCTCCCAAATTGTCCTTCGTGTTCTGCCTTTTTTCAGCATCGTCGGCCTTGATTGCCAGTCGCTGTGGCGGCACAAGGTGACGTCAGCACCTTCCAGCCAATGAGGCTTCTCGATCGCGTGTTTTGGTTCTCCTGGCGGAAGGTTACAGCCTTCGATTTTTCGGCAGAAGCCAGACCAGTGTGACGTGTTGAAAATTTTGCTCTTACTTTGCCGAGAAGAACTACCCCTGCTGGACATAATCTCTGATGACTAAACCTAAGTGCTCGCTCCTCTTGGAAAGAATGGCCATCCCGGGGCACAGCCGAGACCTGGAAGAGCTTCATTGGGTTGAAAAAACTTGTAGTCGTCCGAGTTTCTTCACAGGCCATTGCAAGCTGTATCTGGTGGATTGGTGAATGGGGAGGCCACGCGGGCCTCCCCCAGGTGAGTCAGATCGTTCCATGAGCGTCGTGTAGCATTCCAATTTGGGTCGTTTTTTTAAGAATTTTTCACTGTACGGCGTGTCGTCCCCTTTGTGCTGGTGGTGGTTATGAGGGTTTTGTGCTGTTTCATGGTAAATAATAACCTCAGGTAAAGATTTGGCAAGCTTAGCACCGGGCAAAAAGCCGTTGCGTAACTTCCGTATGTGCGCCATTCTGGCAGAGACGGGTCACTTCAAAAAATTTTTTTCATCATTCATTGGGGCCTTGCAAGGGGGCGGGGGCCGTTTTAAAAAGCTATCCTGTGTGAAGTGTTTTGCCCTATTTGCTTAACTAAGTTTTATGTTGGCCAGGCCGTCTGTTGTCAGAGATTTCCGTTTTTTCTCCTCCCATACTGCTGGTCAAACCTCCCCTTTCCGTCTTCAATACAGTCGATTCCCAAACTCTAGCGTGAGCGCCATTACTAAGGACGTGTGCGAGCAGTATGGGGATAAAGTGGACCGTTGGGTTGTGGATGATGCGTTTTCCCGACCTCGAAAGGGATGACGTCAAGGTTCGTGAACCCGGGAGAAATCTGCACGGGAATTCCCAAATCAGGCAATGTATCGAGTGTGCGTGCGTATCATGTTTTTTGAAGCCTTTGGCAGTTTTATCAAAGCGAGTGGAAAATGCCGTAATAATAGTACTGGGTTTAAAGATTCTGAAGGTAGTGCCCTCTTTCTCGGGGATGCTTGGTGCAGGTCGGTAGACCGACTGCTGGTGTTGGCGCTAGTCCCTACCGAGTGCATAGTAAGTGGTTTGGTTGGTTTCGTGTCAAAGCGCGAATAGGTTAGGTTAGGGAAGTTTGGAGTGAATTTTTTCTTGGTATCATGTTGTTGGTTTCAATCGTTGGGGCTTGCCGCCAGCGTTTACATTGGGGTCACTCCAGAGAATAATAATGTTAGCAATGGTAAGTAAGATAATTATAATGGTGTGTGGTTCTGGTTTTAGTGGTGATAACTAAATCGATAATTAAAGGGGGATGGCCCGATTTAAGGGATATGAAGTTTTCATCTTGATAATTGGCTTCAACCCAAAAACCCACCTGTAAAAGTTTCGCGCCGATTTCACTGCGTTTTCCTGTGAGGCATAAACTTAAATTTCGTAGCCCCATAGAGTACTATGTCAAATTAATATTGGTCACCAAATTGGGTACATTTCGCTCATTACTTCCAACCAAACATCCTTTTGATCCTAAGATTTCACAGAGTAACGAGAAAAATGGTAGCTTGCTTCTGATATCAAATGTTGACCATTTCCCGGTAAATCTGGGCTTCCTGGACGAGGCGATTAGCGATCGGGCCATGGACCTTTAAAATAATCACAGCCAAAAAAAAAAATGAAAAAAATGAAAAAAAAAAAAAAAATTAAATAAATTAATAAAGTCATAAAATAGTGAAAATTAAATAAATAGTTGATATAATATTAATAATGGGTTGTTTGGTCCTGGTACCAGGATAAATCAAATGATTGAATTAAAAAAAAAAAAAAAATATAGTGATGTAAAATTGAAAATATAAATAATGGGTACATAAATGGTCAATAAAATAGTCAATTATAGTGGGTGTATGTGAGGGGCCCTGGAGTTGCCTTCATGTTGTCTGCAGCGTCAATGTTGGTTTCTTTCATTAAATAATTTGTCAGCCATATGGAATAATATACTATTTTAGGCGAAAGTATTTAGCGGGCATACAGGGCTCACATTCCCTGGTGTTGGGGGGGGGTTATGGCAAGGGAAAATTGGCAAGTAGTAGAGCGTCAGGACTCATTTTTTCCATATGTTTTTGGTTTTGTTTTTGAGGCGATTCCCGCGCATATGAGGTAGTGGTCTTGGAGCTGTTTGATCAGTCAGATGCCTAGTGAAGAGAAGGTGAAGTCCCTAACCTGTGCGATGGTTTTGGTTGTTTGAGGTTGACTCCGCTCGCATGAGGGTGTTAGCTTTGAAACTGGATGCTTAGACATCAAATTCTGTGGTTGTGATAGATCAAGTGGAGTGTTGTTAATTGGGCCCTTGTACGTTATGATGAATAATCTTTCGTATTATTTGTGGATTGTTGATGGGCAGTGGCCTGTTGTGTCTTGTAATGGCCTTGCGGTTTTACACTGGTATGTAATGTCCTTGGCTCTCTTGCCAGCTCCACGTTTAATTTTCCTTGGCTTTGGAGCACCACCACATTGTTTGTGTGGTCAAGGGCCCTCTGGGGACAATTTCCTAAATTTGCAATTAATGTACAGGTTTTTTTGTCACAAATTTACCTCTTTTTTTGAGTCACTTCTATCTTAACCCGAAAATCTGAAAAAATAAGCGTAAATTGCAGTATGTTTGGTATCATGTTAAAGACCTTATAAATATTTATCATTGGCATAAGTAACTTCTGAACATACTTTTGCTCTAAAAAAAATTTGAATATATGTCCTAGGCTAAGCCAAAATTGGTTTGTCCCCACCTGGTGGAATGACCCTATTCTGAACTAGTCAATAAGCAGTAAATGAAACCTTGTGGGATGAAAATCGTCATTATTAAAATTTGTAATCGGCTCTCATCTATATTTGCTTAAGCTAGTCCCCTCTGATCACACCTTAAGGGTTTTATAATTATATGTATTTTAATGTTTTAAGTTTGTAAAGTGGATTCGTACAGTGATTTGTACCCTGATTTTGACCCACGCTAACGTTGATCTTTGGTGTGTTGGTCTTGTCCCTGGTTTTTTATGTATGCTTTTTACCATTGTTAATAGTAATGAAATATAATAATGTACTTTTCACAAATTGTATTGCCTAGAAATAAAAATGCCATATTGACCTTCATCTCAACTTGATTTACTCATAACACTACCGCACTGAAAAGATTGGAATGAATGATTTCAAGCATTGCCAGTATTCAGAATCAATAATGGCTAGGTAATCACCAAATCACTCCACCATGTTATGGCATACTCACTTGCTTCATACCAGTTACTATCTTAGAAACATATTTGCAATAGTCAAACTAAACTTCATCTACCATTGTTAAAATTGTTTCTTTTTGGCTCTTTTCAGATTTACCTGTACACTTCTTCTTTGAATTTTTATCAACAAACAAAATGGTGGGCATGATGCACTACTATCATTCTTCATGTTTATTGCAAGTTGAATTTTCGTAATTTACTGTAAGTTTGGTCGCTCTAACTCGTCATTCATCACAAATAGTTCTGTAGCAAAGAATGTTGTTGCTCAACAATGCAAGTTGTCAAATCCACAACAATGATTTTATTAATGTAGCTGTTCCAACTGATGCGACTAATAAACACCTAGCAATAACTGCTAATCTGTGCATAACGCCTACTTACACCAATCTTTTAGGTGGCCAAGGTCTCTACAATATGCTGATGGCTTTTTCCGTATCACTAGTCCCATTTGCCATTATGACATCCACGATTAGGCAAAATATCTTGGAACAAAATTCCCTTCATATGCTGTGGCATTATTCTGCGCACTGCTCTTTAATTTACGCATAATAGCCTCAATTTTTTCATTGGCTTTAGACAGCCATGAGTAGATGATTCAAGGTTAAAGGCCCTATCCGTGATCCACCCAAAGGAGAAAATAAGTATTTGGAAATTTGCAGGCGTTTGAAAGTGAAAGGATAAATCTACGGAATTCACATAAGCTGTTTTTTTCCCTACTGACACTTGAACATAAAATGACCGGCAATTGGTTTAGATGTGACATCTCCCATTCAATTACGTGTTGTAGTGGGGGGGGGGTAGAAGGCAGTACTTGTGTACATGAGACTTGCAAATGGGATATTGAATGGTTGCTTATCTTACAATGGTTGGCAAAAGGCCAAGTCCACAATGAATAAGATCAGTAGCAGTATTTCCTTTTCCTGAATGCAGAATTTCTTACATGGCCCAAATTGTTGAACTATTACTAACTCAAACGCAAATCACACATCTACCGCTACCAACTCAATTGTTAATGTTATTGTGAGAATTTGCACATAAATGTACTTCAGTGTTTGTTTATTAACTTTCCACAAATTTCTTGCCCTCTGTCCAGATAATGAATCCTCAAAACGTGGTGCAAGAGTTTGCAACTATGCTGGTAGTAACCACCCAAACAAATACTGCTTTATGGAGGAGTGCATTTTTTTTACAAAAATGTTAAAAAAAAAAAAAAAAAAAAAAAAAAAAAAAAAAAAAAAAAAAATTTTTTAATAAGGCAGCCAAGCATCAAGCCCCTTAAATCATGGACTCAGCAGAGTCCACTTTGTTTGCTAATAGACAGCACACAATGGCTCATGGGCTTATTTTGACAGGCTTGTTATAAGGCGTCAAGTCGCTGGGGGGGGGGTGTTAATCACTGTGTTTGAGATGGCACGTGCGAGGGATAGCAATAATAATTATTAATCTGAAACCTTTTCAGGCCAGGATCTACATTTTATCCTCGTTAATCATCACTCATTCATTATATGGTTAAATTGAGAGTATAGTTTATATGTAGATTTTTTGTAATTTTGTATCTGAAATTTGCCATTTTTTAATTGCCATAAATGAACTAGGCCTTAATTCCAAAGGACTGGAAAAACAACATTGCAAATCTTACAATAATGACCTCAAACTCATTATGCACCCACCTAAAATACAGTAAATACACAAGCTATGTCACTAAGCATATCCTTTTGGTTTCTGTTCATAGTAGGGTAAATTCACTCATGCTCTGTTCAATTTTTTTCTAATCCTGTTTGTGGTCATGAGGCTGACTTTTCTTTCATATCCCAAACAATGGATCAAATGATTGTGCAAATATTTAGAAGTTAAATGGTTGGAGTCGGCAGCATTCATGTATGGGCCAGTCCTGCAATTCGGGACAATTCAACCTTTTGAAATCATTCTGTACAGGGGTAATCAATGAGACAGTAAGACTTGCAACCTTTCCTACAACAATTTCCCTCATACTAAAGCATGGCCATGCATGTCTTGTGATATTCTGGTTGGATAGTACATGACAACTTGGACCTTAAATTGACTTAAAAATCATCTCCAATTTGCCCAAACCATTTGTGGATTCAAATTTTAACTTTCCTGAAAATTCTTGTCAGTACAAATTCTTTATCGAAGAATGAAATTGCATTATCCATGATTTTTTTAACAACCAGGTTGCCACCCAAGATAACTTTGACCATCAAAGCTTGAAACTCATTTTGACTGCTTTTTCACCAGGAAAATTTCACTCCAAACAGGAAATTTGCCTCAAAACCGGAATTTTGCCCCCTCTGACAAGTGACCCCTGTTATGCCCCTGGCACCACACCTTCTGCCTTTCTCTTATCACTGGTCTTCCTTTATTCCTTCCTTTTCTCGTACGCAAAAAAAAAGGGTATTAGGATAAACTCTAGATGACTGAAATCAACCAAAACTGAAATTAAAACTTTGAAACCATTGTATGAAAAATCTACAATTGCTTTGAAATTCCATTAGTACATGTTTTACTACCGATGGTCCAATGTTCAAGTAGGTCTTGTGAGAACTAGTTTAGGAATGAAGAACACAATGCCATGACATCTCCAGTACGTCATACATGCCTTACCCTTGAAGCTCTGTAATAAATCCCTGCATATAGCAATTTTTAACCAAAATGGAGCATTTATTAACTGCATTTTGTTCAGCTAGAATTTTTTTACATGCAACCATAACCTCAGCAGTGGCCATCTAGGTACGGGGCCAAAACACAGAGTACTCCACCACTAAGGACCAATGTTTGAACAAGCACAGCAACATCAATAGCTACATCCACATGGCACAAAAAGTAGCATCTCATCGTGCAAAATGGTCCACTTAACTATTTTTAACATGAACACCACATAATTTCTTTGAAATCTGCACTTATCAAGTTATCCTTAAGGTGCTTGTTTCCGATTTATGTCTAAAATTGTGTTTATCTAATTGATATGATAGCCTGGCACTTGCACATACACCCAATAAGTACCGGTGGGAAACCACTTCTGTTTTATGGTATAAGCAATAATGGCTACTGCACAGCCTATTCAATATTTCAATTGTGCTAATAGTGATGGGTAACCATTAATTCAGCGATTTTTTGGTTTATAAATGGCCATTGAGGGCTCAAATTTCAGACAAAGACGATGGAACATCCACCTTTAAATATGATAATATACCAGTTGCGTTGTTCACTTTTGAGTGTCAGATCAGAAAATCTACCACCAATTTCGCAATGGCTGTTATTAATTGTCTTGTATTTACTTGGCAAAGTTGCTGCTATTTTTTAGGAACGTGTGTTTGCACAAAATGGAGGGGCATTTTTTTTAGGGGAACGTAATTATCAGACAATACATGTATACAGTTGCATCCTGATATCAGGAGGAACCACAGAATAAGTGCTAGGCCATCTTGGATGTCCCTTTTCGCATACGGGTATGAAAATGAAGTAGGTTACATGGTGCATCTTTAAATTTTTTACTAAAACCAGTGCATTTAGTAACTATAAACATAATCTGGAAGAGCTAAGCATCCATGTTTGATTGCTGCACCATAGTAACATGTATCCATTTGAGGTAGTAACGTTCATCTCCTGAGTGCTACCTTACCTTTGAACCCATAACTTAAGGTCACAAAGACCTGTTTCAATGGACTAATTACCCACAAAAAGCTAAGCAATTGTTGGCCTTTTGGTTATCATACTGGCCACATCACGTTGGAACTGCGTTACATGTTGTAGCAGCCACATAAAAATAGATACCAATTTACACTACACAAAGCTTAATTTTTTGTCTACACATTAACATAGGACAGATTTTTAAAAGGCATGACTTTACCAACGCTATTGTTTAACTCTAGGCACAGGAACATAACAGCAATTCAATAAGTCCGATGCAGCATACTTGCATTCCCCAGAATAAACCTTATTTAGTTGTCCATTAAGTAACCAATTGGGCAATAATTTTCAATTACACCTTCCTAATCATGGTGCTGGATAGAGAGAACTTCAAGGTCACATGTCTAAAATGCATCAAGTTTTGTTTTTTTTTAATTTTTCTCATTACTCAATGAAATTACTCTAATGAACCTCAGAAAATTGCTGATGAGTAGGCGTCGTGTACCAAAGAGTAATATATGTGCTTATGCTGAGTAGCTGGTCACAGCGGAATACATGGCAAGTGATGCATCAGTGATAATAAACAAATGAACTGCATACATAATTAAGTACAACCATATATCCCTTTTAGATGCTTGTGATGGGGGAAATTCAACCTTGACTATAAGAAAAATACAAATCAAAATTGCAAAATACAGATGCACATTATGTTCTTGTGAAAATAAAATCACTTATAACTATACATTTAAATTCTTACATATTGTTAATTTTTCTAAATACGGCAACTGCCATTTAACTTTGATCACCGAGATCTACACAAACCTGATGAACTCACTATTTTAGATCAATTCTCCACGTCTACCATGAAACATATCATATCAATCGATAATGATCCTCCTGTCTTAGAGATGCAGTGCTTTTGCATCATGGCCCACAATAGACTTGCCTCAAGTGTGGGTAGTGTAACTATGCAAAGCTTTTTTTATAAAATAGTATCAAAACTGACTTTAGCACAAAATAACTACCACCCGTTTCTTTAATTTTTTTAAATCTATGCACAATCATCATCCTGCTTTGCTGTGTTGACATAAAGAGGAAAGAGATACTTGTGTCTTTTTTCGTACAAAAGGCCCTTTTTTCCCTTTGTGTGCCTTTTTTTCCCTTATGTGACTACCACAGAAGAAATATCATTTTTTTCAGCATAAAATGATGTTACCCCCTACTGATGAAATTTGGCAAAAAGTCACATAATTAATGCCCCTAACTACACCCCACACGTCATACTGTCCATGTAGTGTCCAACAGACACATAAAAATGTCACAAGTATACAGGCAGTTCTCGACCACAAAGGTCCCCCGCCCCGTGCAGTAGCTAAAGAACACGAAGTCACATTTTAAGAGCTCAGGAAGATTGTGATGTCCCTCCAATTTCTCCTCCTACCAATGTTTAATGATTTGACCTCGGATGACCCCACATGACCTTGTAAATGACCTTCCAAAAGGTCAACACTGAATGTTGACCACACCCCCCAAGTTTCCATCTCCTACCACATAATTAGTGATTTGACCTTAAATGAACCCACACGACCTTTGAAATGACCAAATTTGTTGGCACTGAATGATGACAATCACCAATTTTCACCTTCATAAACATTACAGGTGATTGACCTTGGACAACCCCGCATGACCTTCAAATGACCTTCAAAATTCGCACTGAATGTTGACCACACCCACAGAGTTTCTCCTCCTACCACATGTTAAGTGATTGACCTCGGATGACCTTGAAATGACCTCCAAAATTGTTGGTAATGAATGTGTGACCACACCCACCAATTTCCACCTCCTACCACATGTTAAGTTGATTGAACTTGGATGACCTCGGATGACCTTGAAATGACTTCACAAATTTTGGTACTTAATGTGACCACACCCACCAATTCCCATCCTCCTACCACATGTTAAGTGATTTGACCTTGGCTGACCCGGATGACCTGAAATGACCTCAAAATTATGGTAATGAATGTTGACCACACCCACCATTTTCCATCCTCCTACCACATGTTAAGTGATTTGCCATTGGATGACCTTGAAGGACCTCAAAATTTCGGCACTGAAGGTGACCACACCCACCAATTTCATCACCTACCACAAAGATAGGTTTATACAATGTAACTCCATTTTGCCTATTTTTGACCCATTTGACCTTTGACCAATGCAACAGGGACCCTCCTCCAAACTCATCCGCAGCCTACTTGAGCTATGGTGCGAAGATGGAACCCATAGTGCTCCATCAAAAAGATATCGTGTTGACAACGTTTTTATAGCGATTTAGCCTATTTCTGCCATATTTGACCCTATTTTTGACCCCCCCCCCCCACCATTTGACTTGTCCCATGCCACATGACCCACTTTGTATCCCACCCACCGCTACTTGAGATACATGTGGCGAAGGTGGACTCCACCTTGCTTAGTTCCAAAGAGATGTGAGGGACGCACACACAAGCACGGACGGCTAGCATTTCTATAGTCCTCTTCGCCAACTTTTGTTGGCGGGGGTGTTGGGGGGGACCAAAAAGTCACACAAGACGCACAAAAGAAACACAAGAAGCCATATAAAGGACACACAAGCAAAAAGTCCACAAATAGACCTCTGTTAGTAGGGGTGGCTTACACAAACATGCATGGCCCAACACTTAAGTGTCTACATGTAGAAATCTTGCAAAGCACTTGAATTACAATAAGGCCCTACTTTAAAAAATTAAAATAAATTTTAACTTGTAATATTAGTTCTGTTACATTGATTTTCATCTTACAGTTATATCCAAAACTAATACTAACAGTCTTCTTATCAGCTATGCTCACGCTTGAAAATTAGTTTAAAATACATCCGGTTAAAAAGAACACATTTGTCCATAGCCACATCCATGCGAGTGTACTATTAATGCTTCTCAACAGGAACTGTTCGTGATATCAATTTCCATAACTTTGACAGAAATGGCATACTGATCTGCCTTCTCTACATACACATACATTAAAGTCTACGCTATGTACGCTACGATTCAGAAATTCACATTTTTTCCGTAATTTGAAATGCAGCCTCCAGTTTCAAATGATATCATCACTTAAATAATCAACATGTGATCAATCCGTGGTTACATTACATGGTTTAATAATATTGTGGTTTATAATATTAAATTGTGCTAAGCACTTGGGTGAAAGACAAGCAAAGGGACCGCTTCACAGAACACTGTCTCATTCAGGAGGCAGTTTTGTTAAAGTTAATATAATGGCTTTTGCTCCTCGCATATTTTAAGGAGGTTACTCAAAACTGTTAACTCCTTGCACATATTCATCCAGTTTTAAAAGGCATCTGGGCTGGATGTCTGAGGCTGCTATGTGCTATATATAGATCTCTACATGCTGCCGAAATTGCTTATTTTTTGCACCCCATTATTTTTCACAACTTCGCCAAGCATCAATTTTGCAGCATTTTAAAAAAAATCCTATTCCAAGCATGGTTGCCTTTCAGTTCCCCCTTTACATGGATTCTCCAAGGCTTATTTTTTTTTTTTTTGCAGAGTGCATTACAAAGATTTTCCCAACAAAAAAAAATACACAAAATATTCTATTCTTCCATATAGGCCTATCTATATTTTGTTACCACTGTACCCTGAATACAACAAGGACAACATGATGAGTTGAGATGGAGCAATATTATCTGTGTATAATAAATTAAAAGCCCATCCACTCATGATGGCAGGCTGCTCTGTGTGACTGCACTGCTGTTGGGCTGGATGGTTGATGATGCTATAAATAGCTACACGCATATCATGCCCTGGTATTATTTAGCTGCCAGTAGCAGCAGTGAGAGAATAATTCTCCAGCTCTCTCCAGCTCCACATGTGTAATTCATGTCTTGCTAAAATGCACAGGTTTAGATGGGTGTAAAAACCATTAGATTTTAGACATCCACATTGTAAATAGATCTGATTCCACTATAATTAACTCAAGCATTTTTTCCCAGGACAAAAAATTCAATAACATTTCCAAATTAAAAGTATGCAAATCATTTATTAAGCTAAAAATTACAATGCAGTGAACCTTTAAAATGGATAGATTTGCACTTAAAGGATAGAACTGAACCAGTTGCAGTTGACTTGGAACATGTTTGATGCATTCATGTACAAGAACCACAGCTGTTTTATGCAGTTGTCTACATAGAGGCAGATAGATGACATAAAAGATTTTAGAATCGCAATCAGTTCAGCTCTCCTCCACCTTATCGTAATACAATGCACTGCATTTTTACTGGTACATGCACAGACAAACATGCCGCACTCTAGATAAAAGAGCCACGCCACATTTTAGAATAGAGAATATTTGAGATTCGGTTTACGTTTGAACCCGCTGTATTTGCTGAGTCACTGACACAGCATACATGTACCTTACAAGGCAGAATTTTTCACAGGAGCTCAATGCAGCCTGTGCATGCACATGTACTCTCAATGATGAGATGTTTGGGAAAATTATTTCTTACCTTACCTAACTTTTAACCAAAATTCTCATGTATTCATAATCCCTTTTCATGTACCCAGAGATACTTATTTTGATCCTCATTTATCTGCCTTCTTTACAACATGTAAAACATGCCACTCTGAGAGAAGTATAAACTCATCCATACCTCCCATCTTATCCCATCACCATGAGATTTTGACATTTAACAAGAAACTTGGCAATTACATGATTTACATCCTCTATTTTAGATATCCTCATAATTTCTATGTAATTAATAATATCCTCAATTGAAATCCCAAATTAATTTCCGAAAGTTTCAACTCTCAATATTACGCTAATATTGGTCCAAACTTAGCTCAAATATTCCGCATTCTCCTGTTCATTTCAAGCATTTTTTTAAATCTTATAATATTTATATGCCTCAAAATTTCTTTCACTGACTGATAATGAAGGAATCATTTCTATTTGAAGTTTATTGAAAAAGAGAAAAAGTTGTGGGTTTGATGACAAAATCCAATGTATTATAAAATTTGTCAAAGATATTATTGCCACACCCTAAACTCACATATTTAACTTATCAATTCTGGGGCCTTTCCAAATAAACTAAAAATTGTAAGAGTAACTGCTATTTATTATTCATCATATTCTTTAATAACCTGTAGTGTGCCCCAAGTATCAATTTTGGGACCTCATTTTTTATACATATTAACAATGTCGTTTATTCCTCTAAATATTTCTTTAACTTTTTTGCCTATGATATAAACCTAATTGCTTATTCATAGTAATTTCACTATCTAAATATTTCTACCAATTCTGAGCTTAGAGGTCCATGTAGGGTTGCAAAGGGGTGGAAAGTTTCCGGGAATTTTGGAAACTTTCCGGAATTTTGAAGGGCCCGGGAATATTGGGAATTTTCGGGAATTTTCAATTTTGGCATTTATTATGTTTTTAACATTTTAAAACATTTTGTCTCCAGGAATAAATTAAAAACCATGTTTGTTATGCCTTTCTTTCAATTAAAAATATGACATACTGGTACAGGCCAAGTAATAAAAGACTTAGATTTTTTTATCAGAAACAAAGGTATCTAGTCCAAGGGGCACTTGATAGAAATCTAGCCAAAATTGTCAAAGATCAAATGCCCATTCACAAGTACACTAGCACAAAAATATTTGTAAAGGTCTTCTTTCCTTGGACTACTTTTAAATACATATTTTAAATACAATTTGTGTTAGGGACCTATGAATTTGCATTTGAACTTGGGCAATTTTGAATAGTTTTCTATTTAAGCATCCCTTAGACAAGATATGTAGTCATTTTGAATAGACTTTTGCTATGCCCTAACTGGAAATTAACCTCATTCAAAGTAGTGGTTCTAAAACCTGGCAAAGACTCATTTTGACCATTTATTACAGAATTTTACAAAACTTCTACATGTACATATTTAATGTCATTTTGTTCAAGTGTAATTTAAATTTTCAATTTTATGATACTGTATTCATCACAAAGATATTACATTATAAAATACCAAGGAATATTAAAAAAATATTAAAAGTATAAACACTTCTAATTAGTCTGCTTTTAAAATATTTTAATGCCACCTCTATCTTTAATGGAAGCAGCGCTGAGAATTTGCAAGGCCAAATAAACTTGGACAGGATATGGTTTACACCCCACGTTTGCAATCAGGAACAGGATTTCAAGTATAATTAGCACACCAAATAAGATTAATAAATGCCTGAGAATGTTCAGGCAATTGGTCGATTTCAGATTTTCAGGGAAATCCAAATTTAAATTTTATTTATTTGTATCCTGTTTAGAGGCATTTTGGGTTGATGCAGTAAAATCGACTCCAAATCGGGCTACAAAAATTGTGGAAATTTGGATTTCAAAAAAATCTAGCTGATTTGCTGAATTTCACTGAAAATTGTCATGCCTGTTACAGGAAGCAGTCAAAACCTTTTAAGTTAAAGTTGATTTGAAGATAAGTTCTCATAATCTAAGGTGAACTCAAGGTGGGTAGTTAACAGAATACAAACTACAAGACCATTGAGTGATAAATACAAAAATAAACAGTTGGTGGTTATTCATTTCCTCAGTTGTTTAAAACATGCTTGTTTTTGCTTGTATGTTCTTCTGTAGCATTTCAGTTGTACAGAGTAATATCCATATTTGAACAAAAGGACCTTATAGTTTGTATCAATTTCAAAAGATTGTTCTAAAAATTCCCGAAAATTTCTTAAAATTCCCATAAATTCCTGTTAATTCCCAAAATTTCCATGGAAATTTTCCGCTCTGAAAATTCCCGGGAATTTTGCAACCCTAGGTCCATGGTCTGATTGCCAATAGCCTTGTGTCCCCAGGTACCCCAGATACACTTAGCCAAAAATACGCTATGGTGTCGGGATCCCCTATTATGGCGATCCATTCCATGTGATATTAATACTACCTCTTAAATTTAAGTCAAGCTATTTTCATTACTAATTGTCTGCTTATTAGATTGTTCATACTTTTCTTTTTTCATTATTATTGCTATGATTTTTTTTTGGTGAAACATCTGATTAGTTCTTTAGTTTGTTTACTCATCTAGTATATTGAATCCTTATAACAAGTCAACCTATGTGCTTAAATGTTTTGCATGTTTGTCTTGTTCAGTTCTATTCTTACACCATGTCTTGTCCAATGTCATGTCCTTATCTTTGTACTCTTGTTCTGGGTGACCAGTATGATCGAGCTATGCTTTGACTGAATCTACCTCCATAATATTCATTGTAAACTGATTTTGCTTGGAAAATAATCTGAAACTGAAAATAAAGCTAAGAATAAAACAATTTAACCGCTTCACTTAAATGCTTGGCAACTGGAGAGCAGTGTATTTATATTTTGTCCAAATTAAGCCCTTGGCAATAGCATTGCAACAATATGTTAGGATCAGTACTGCAGTCTTTACAGCTAACATTTGGTAGTTCGGCAATTAGGTTGAGCGTTACAGCAGTATTAGAAAGCTTGCTTCAAAAGTACTTGTAGATCTATGGCCCAAATTGGTCTCTACAATAGGTCATCCATCCACTTTTGTAACAAGTTAACATATAGAAGAAACTGGTGTCCTATTCACAGGCACACCTCTAATACACATTAGAGATCCCCAATATTTAATTCATAAGGAACATTTTAAGGATACTTAACTTGATGCTTTAATACATTTTAGTGTTTTGATAGTATTAATGGCTACCAAAACTAATTCCTATTAGCCAAAAGAGTCAACATTGTTGGTGATAGGGTTGCCCAATTTTAGTGTTATAATATTGCTTTAACTTAAGGTGAATAATCAATCTTCTTAAAATCAAAAGTCAGCAAAATCACTTATTACCTTTACTTGTACTGTCAGAACAGAAATCCAATTCCATAAAAATTGAGAAATTAAAAGATTTTTGTTAATTCTTGATCTTTAAAAACAAATTTAAAAGCTCACACTTGAGAAATACCCATACAAAATTTCAGCATTACATAGCCGCATGAAGGTATAAATATCAGAAATCGCCAATCATTTTGTTTATTACTTCCCTCATATAATGGATTTAAAGCAGCAATAATGTGAAAATATTGTAAAAAATAGTAAATCAGGGATAAGTGTATTAAACTACTTTAATGTGGGAAACAAATACCAAATAGTGTAAGAAAATTAGAGAAATTTGTCATACTATCTCCAAATTGACATGCAGTGGGGCATCTCAAAATATGCACAAACACCCAATTGTGGTGTGCACACACCAGTCAATTTTGTGTTTTTTGAGGTCACACTATACAGGTCACTGTGCATAATATCGTGCTTAAAAAATCTGGGACATTTGCTTTTTTTATCTCAAGCTGGAATTTATTACAAAATCGGACAAAATGTACCGTTTAGTCTTTAAAATATGATTTCAAGTTAATCACATGCAAGTTATGTTAGCATCTACATGTACATGTATGCCAATAACAAAGATACTTTACAAAGATTTGTTTTAATTTTTGATTTTCCAGATTAGCAAATTGTTGCTTATCCCTTTAAATGAATTACATAAATTTGTAATTATGACATGTACTTGTACCCGTAGGTTGGTTTACCTGAGACTGCTGATTTAATTGATTTGTGATTTGTAGCAACACGGGTTGCTTTTAATTAGCAATTAGCAGATTTTGTATGGGCTTGGGAATGTACTTGGTTGACCTATACCACCCTATTTGCTCATTTTTTTTATCATAATGGATGATGTGAGGAACGGTTTAAGAGTCACATTATTTCATGCTCAATGCCACGAAGGGGATATGAATTGATTAACAAGTCACCAGGTCAGTAGCATCTTTCATGTTTTTCTTCTGCCAGGCAGAAGATTAATCCTGAATTGACCAAACCCTCATGCAGTGGTACTCAGTTCTTAATTGTGTGTACACAGCCCATCTATTGTTTACACTTCTCAGCTGTTACTGATTTTTTTTTTTTTTTTTTTTTCCATGCAATGTGATTTCTACTTCAAAATAATACCAGATGTATCAGAAAAAGTAACATGAAACTGAATGTCTTTTGTTTCACAATAAAGGTTGATCATTATGATTGATGCCTTGCATAGTATTCAAAACTCAATTTGTTGTTTCATTTCACAAATTGTGCACTAAAATGCAGAAGATTGTCCTTTTTAAGGACTCGTCTTGTTACAACTCCTTCCCACTATGTGCAATGCGGTGAACTGACTTGACAGAAGTGCACTGCATGTATCATGAAAACAAGTTGAAGGGAATTCAGTGATAACTTTGAGATCAACAAATTTGATGTACATGTACCGTACCACTGTCATTTAAATGTTGGTCGTTCCTGTACATACATTACATGTACTAATTTTTTTACTTTAGGGACCGCTCATTAATTACAAGGGAGGGGGGGCTGGGAAATATATAGGGGTCATGTAAATTTTGATTGGCCAAATAGGGGGGTCATGTAATTTTTTTGTATGGAGTAGGGGGGTCATGTAAAATTTATATCCTTCCTAAGAAAAGAAATGCAAAACCAAAATACACACACATGTTAAATCATAGACTTCTGACCTAAAAGACAAATACATTTGGCTGCTGTTAACATATAGCTGGTGAAGAGAGTGCTAAAAGGAAGCCAGATGACTTCCATCCGCATGCCAATTTGAAGATGTTTGTCGAAAACTTTTTTGCGCATTTTGTTCTAATTACATTTCAGTAAGGATTTTAGCTTCCAAATGGCAAAATTTTTAGCGCGCTTCACGCGCATATGTGCTAGTAATAGATCTTTTTAGCAAACCCTGTTTCATTCATTAATTTTCATCAACCCCAACAGCCCCCCATGTCAAAAAGAAATTTGCGTCACTAGCAGCAAGATCGAGATATTTCAGACAAAGATTGAATACTCAAGTGAAAGTGAGGATGGAAGTGAGGAAGAGGGCGATGTCTGCAGCACGGTTAGCACAAGTGATGAGGATGAAGAAGAAGAATAAACAGATGATCTTTATAGTGATATGGATGAATGAATATAATAAAAATCCTTACATGATCTGGAAGACTTTCAAGGCGAAGACAGGACAGGACATTTATTAAGTGTCATTACTATTTTGGAATGGGAAACATATTTGATTGACTTTGACTTTTTTTATTGTTATGAAAACTGGTTTGCCTTTTCCCGGGGCCTTTTGAAGAAATATGAAATTGAAATAAAATGAAGCCAAGCATCAGATCATTTAACTTCTTGCCTGTAACATCTTGTGTGAACAATGGACACCATTTAACAGGAGTTAAGCATTAGGCTTGTAATTAATATAAGTGATATGAACTCTATACAAAGGGGAGGGGGGTGTTGTGTAAATTTTCATGTGGCAGTAGGGGGGGTTGTGTAATTTTACATTGTGGTAATAGGGGGTTGCGTAATTTTTCCAAACCAACTTGGAAATTCTCCCGCCCCCCTCCCTCGTAATAATGAACAGTCCCTTAGCTGAAATGGTTGTTTATTAGGAAATTAAAAGTCCAACAACAGAATTCCAGAGGTCTGACAGGCTGGTGTATTTATGAGTATTCACACTTCTATGTCCACACAGACAGCAAATTGATAGTCGGGTAAAGAGAATGGTTTCCATGGCGCTGAGAGTCGGATCACCCGTTTCCCGGTAACCAAGTCCAGTCATCTAGAGTAGATGACACAGTGAATTTACGTCGCAAGTAGACGACTACACAATGTGTTGCACTAGCAATTGGGAGCCCTACAAATTTGATATTCAAACCCATACCCCCACTGCTATTAAGCGACACTTGATGCGTGCTATTTTGTAGTGCGTGTTATTTTTGCACCGTTGCATGTGCATGTACAGGAGTACATGTCATGCAGCATGAAGTGTGGCAGTTAGAAAAGCATCTAGAAAAATTAATGCAATTGTCATGACATTGAAAACTAAGATTTTGGTGGTACCAGTACTGATATTGATAGATGGTTAACCGGAGCAAAAATGAATACAATATCAATTTTTCTTTTCAAAAGATATTTTAATCGTGTTAAGAAGGACAGCAGCCTAATTACAAATGTCAAGGAGGTAAAAGCATTCCAAGGCTTCATATGTCACACATTCATTATAGCCATGTTCACACGGTCACAAAACTCCAAAGGTTTGAAACTCCAGAGGTGAAAATTAAATCCAATTATTTTACTTCACTCCAAATTACGTCCACACGATGGCCAAACTCTGAAATCATCCACCTGACCATTCTCCTCTGCTTCTCATATCGGAGTGTTGACCGGAAGTTACCATACCGGAAGCCGTGCACTTTCGCGCGTTATATTCAAACACAGGAAGTTGTTAAAAACGATGACCTTGCGAGGTCACCTCCACTCACTATCCCCCGAAGCTGGCCACATGGCACTCCAACACACTCCGGAGTGTTATTGGAGTTTGAGTTTCACCCCTAGTTTTTTAGGGGGTAAAACCCCGCTAGACCCTCGATAAAACTCCGGAGTTTAAACCTCCGAATGCGTCCACACGGCCAAAAACCCTGATCGACACTCCAGAGTTTTGAAAACTCCGGAGTTTCAGCCTCCGTGTGGACACGACTTATGTGTTGTAAGCAGTACTTAATGCTGATCATGAGCAAGAGCGGAAGATTTCTCATTCAACATGATGTCCTCAACAGAAGATACTTTTTGGCAGGCCAGGTAAAATTCCCCAGAAAGGTGAAGCAAATTTCCCTGGAAGGAAAATATAATATTTTCCCTGGAAGGAGAGCTGGGAAGAGCTTCCTAAAAAAATGCATTTTCCTGAACTGGGAACTTCCAAATATGCGAATTCAGATGTCTGGCAGTTTGGGCGTATGTGCACAACAACTGCAGTGCACAACTTTGAAACAATTTTTTTTTTCAATATTTCTCCAAATTATATTCTACAGCCACATTCCCCCTTTCTTTTAAAGGTTCATGGTACGATCGCTAATAGCCTCGTCTCCAGGGACCCCCCGATATTACCGGAAGTGGTCAAAATTTTGTTATCAGAAGCTACTACATTGTATTTTTCTCATTTGCCCTGTGAAATCTTGGGGTTAAAGGATGTTTGGTCTGGATTTTATGAGCGAAAATATGCACCATTTTTAACGACCAATATTAATTTTACAGAGTACTCTTTGGGGATTACAAAATCGCGTTTTAGCTCTCACTTCAAACGGGTTGAAATATCGGCGAGAAACTTTACAGATGGGGTTTGGGGGTGAAGGCCATTCTATCAAGATGAAAAATTTATAGAGACTTCAGGTCATCCCCCTTTAACACAATTTTTAGCTATTTTGCAATTTGTTCTCTCCCTCCTTCCACCCTTTCCTTTAATACATTTTCCATAAAACTTGAAGACCCCCCTGGTGGGTAAAGGAAGATTTTGCATGGTATTCCTTTGGAGTACAGTACAGATCGAAATGAAGTAACCAATTTCCCGCGATTCCCCCGCAATTGCCCTGCGATTTCACCGCAAATTCATCGCGATTTCACCGCCAAAACCCCCAAATTCATCGCGATAATATCGCGGGGGCTGACGAGGTCAACAGACCATGCTTACGATCCCCGCGGTGAGACTAATACCCGACAGCCGCCGAAGTTAGCGGTGAGTTTGCGGTGGTTTTGCGATGTAGTGGCTGAATTATATCATGGAGTTACAATGCCGTACAGCTGATTATATTTGGCCATATGTGTACTGAGTCTCCCAACCAAGATTGTTGTTTATGATCACCTCCTTGTTATGATCATGTACGGAGATGCACAGAGTTGTGCCGCGGGATAGGCGATGCATGATTTTTTAAACATGAGTTTAAGTTGTGGAAGCGGCCCGATTTCTCATTTAAATAACTTGAAAATGGTTAAAATAAAAACAAAACTGTTACAACATATGCCCGCTTTACTTCATTTCCCCGGGAAATTTAGGCCTGGCATAGTAAAAAGAAAGTAATTTCTACCGTGATGAACGTTTTCATGTGGCCTGGGTGTCTCATCTCTGAAATAAAGCGGTCCGTATAATGAAAACGGAATGCGCTGATTTGCTCATATATAGGATTGCATTGCGAACTAGGCCAGGCTAAAACTTATGATTTTCTCCACAAATAATAACAAGTTATGGTTTACAAACGAGTTGCATATGAACAGGAATTCAAAGTAATTTAGCAACACAATAAGATTATCAGCATCTGAGAATGTTCAGCAATTTGCCGATTTCAGATTTTCAGGGAAATCCAAATTTAATTTTCTTTGTATCCTTTCAAAGGCATTTGGGGTTAGATGCAGTAAAATCGCCTCCAAATCGGGCTATATAACACAAATTGTGGAAATTTGGATTCAAAAAAATCTAGTCTGATTTGCTGAATTTCAACTGAAATTGTCATGGCCGGTACAGGAAGAAGTCAAAACCTTTAAGTTAAGGTTGATTTTGAAGATAAGTTCTCAATCTAAGGTGAACTCAGGTGGGTTAGTTACAGAATACAACTACAAGACCATTGAGTGATAAAATACAAAAATCAACGTTATTGGTGGTTATTCATGTCCCTCAGTTGTTTAAAACATGCTTGTTTTTTTTTTCTTTGTAGTTGTCTGTAGCATTTTCAAGTTGTGTACAGAGTAATATCCATATTTGAACAAATGACCTTATGTTTGTAATCACTTTAAAAGATATGTTTCTAAAATTCCGAAATTTCCTAAAATTCCTCCCCCATAAATTCTGTTCTTTCCAAATTCCATGGAAATTTTCCGCGCCTCTTAAAATTCACCCTCCCGCTAATTTTGCGCAACCCTATGTCCATGGTCCTGATTGCCAATAGCCTTGTGTCCCCAGTACCCAAATACCTTAGCCAAACATCGCTATGGTGTTCGGTCCCTATTATGGCCTATTCCTTCCATTGTATTAATCTAACTACCTCTTTAATTTAGTCAATCTATTTTTCATTACTTATTGTCGGCTTATTAGAATGTTCAGACTTTCCTTTTTTCATTATTATTGCTATGATTTTTTTTTTGAAACGCTGATTAGTGCTTTAAGTTTGTTTACTCTCTAGTATTCTGAATCCTTATAAACAAGACAACCTATGTGCTTAAATGTTTTTGCATTTTGTCTTGTCATTTTTCGAATTCTTACAACCATGTCTTGTCCAATGTCATGTCCTTATCTGTGTACTCTTTTTCTTGTTGACCATATGATCGACTTGCTTGAGCTGAATATCCCCTCATAATATTCCTTGTAACTGATTTTGCTTGAAAATAATCGAACTGAAATAAAGCTTCTAAGAATAAAAAATTTAAACCCTTCAATAAATTATTGCTTGGCAACGGTAGCAGTGTATTTATAATTTTGTCCAAATTAAGCGCTTGGCAATAGCATTGCAACAATATTATAGGATCAGTACTACAGTCTTACAGTCTAACATTTGTAGTTCGCAAATAGGTTGAGCGTTACCAGCAATTATTGAAAGCTTTTGCTTCAAAAGTCTTGTAGATATCTATGGCCCAAATGGTCTCCCTACATCTGTTCAGTCCACCTTCTGTAACAAGTTAAACAGATAGAGAAACTGGTGTCCTATTCACGCACACCTCGAATACACATAGATATCCCCAATATTTACTTCATAAAGAACATTTAATTGACCTTCTACTTAATTGATAATCATTTAAAAAAAATTTTATTGTTTTGATATATAATGCTATGGCTACCAAAAAAACTATATCCGATTGTCAAAAGGAGTCAACATGTTGGTGAGAGGGTTTGCCCAATTTTAGTGTTTTATAATATTGCTTTAACTTAAGGTGAATAATCAAGCTCTTAAAATCAAAAGTCAGCAAAATCACTTATTATCCCTTTACTTTTACTTTCATAACAGAATCCATTCCATAAAAATTGAGAAATTAAAGATTTTTGTAATTCTTGATCTTGTAAAAACACATTTAAAACTCACACTTGAGAATACCCATACAAAATTTCAGCATTACATAGCCGCATGAAGGTATAAATATCAGAAATCGCCAATCATTTTGTTTTTACTTCCCTCATATCATGGATTTAAAAAGCACATAATGTTTTTGAAAAATATTGGTAAAATTAGTAAATCCAAAGGGCTACGGTGTATTAAACTACGTTAATGCTGTGAAAAATACAATAGTGTAGAAAATTATAGAAATTTGTCATACTATCTCCAAATTGGACATGCATGTGGCATCTCAAAAAGCACACACACCCATTGTGTGTGCACACAACCAGTCAAGTTTGGTGTTTTTTTTGAGGTCACACTAAATACAGTCACTGGCAACACTATCGATGCTTACACGTGGCATTTTGCTTTTTTTATCTCAAGTTGGAATTTTTATTATACAAATCGGACAAATGTACCGTTTCGTCTTAATATGATTTCAAGGTATCACATGCAATTTAGTTTGCATCTACATGTACATGTATGCCAATAACAAGAATCCTTACAAATTTGATTTTTTAATTTTGATTTTCCATATTAGCAAATTGTTGCTATCCTTTAGTGAATACATAAATTTGTAATTATGACATGTACTTGTACCCGTAGGTTGGTTTTTACCCGAGACTTGCTGATTTAATTGATTTTGATGTGTAGCAACACGGGTGCTTTTAATTAGCATTAGCAGATTTTGTATGGGCTTGGGAATGTACTTGGTCTGACCTATCCACCCTATATTGCTCATTTTTTTTTAATCATAATGGATGATGATGTGAGGAACGGTTTAAGAGTCACATTATTTCATCTCAATACCACACAGGGGATATGAATTGATTAACAAGTCACCAGTCAGGTACTCGTTCTTTTTTTACAACTCCTTCCCACTATGTGCATTCGGTGAACTGACTGAAACAGAAGTGACTGCATGTTCATGAAAACAAGTTGAAAGGGAAATTCAGTGATAAACTTTGAATCAACAAATTGATGTACATGTACCGTACCACTGTCATTTAATGTTGGGCCGTTCCTGTACATCTTACATGTACTCATTTTTTTTTCTTAGGGACCGCGTCATGAATTACAGGGAGGTGGGCGGGGAAAAATATGCCCTGGGGTATTAAATTTTGAATGGCCAAATAGGGGTAACACTGTAATTTTTTTGTATGGAGTAGTGGGGTCCTAAAATTTATATCCTTCCTAAGAAGTAATTCCAAACCACACTACACCATGTTAATCATATACTTCCTTCTGACCTAAAAGACATATACATTTGGCTGCTGTTACCATATTGCTGTGAAGTAGTGCGACAAGGAAGCCAGATGCTTTCCATCCGCAAATGTGCCAATTTGAAGATGTTTTCGCAAACTTTTTTCGCCAGCATTTTGTTCTACTACAATTACTTTCAGACGGTTTAGCTTCCAATTGCAAATTTTTAAGCGCGCTTCACGCGCATATTTGCTAAGTAATGGATCTTTTTTAGCAAACCCCTGTTTCATTTTCATTTTCTCATCAAAAACCCCAAAACCCCCCATTTCAAAAGAAATTTGCGGCACTAGCAGCAGATCCGACGATAGTCAGACAAAGATTGAATACTCAGTGAAAGTGAGGAATGGAAGATGAGGAGCGGGCGATGTCCTGCGCACGTAGCACTTATGAGGAATGAAGAAGAAGGAATAAACAGAAGAATCTTTTATAGTATATGGATGAATGAATATAATAACAATCCTAAAATGAGTCTGAGACTTCAGGCGAGACAGGACAGGACATTTTAAGTGTCCATTACTATTTTGGATGGAACATATTGATTGACGTTACTTTTTATTGTTGAAAACTGGTTTGGGTCCTTTTCCCGGGGCCTTTTTTGAAGAAATATGAAATTTGAAATAACTGACGCCCACATCAGATCACTTAACTTCTTTGCCTGTAACATCCTTGTGTGAACAATGGACACCCCTTTACAGGAGTTAAGCATTAGCTTTAATTAATCTAAGTGATATGAACTCTATACATTGGGTATGGGGTGTGGGTGTACATTTCATGTGGCACTAGGGGGGTTTGTAATTTTACATTGTGGTAATAGTGGTTGCGTATTTTTTTCCAAACCAACTTTGGAAATTCTCCCAGCCCCCCCTCCCTCGTAATTAATGAACGGTCCCTTAGCTGAAATGTTTATTAGGAATAAAGTCCCATAACAGAATTCCAAGCTTACATCTGGTGTATTATGATATTCATTCACACTTCTAGTCCACACGACTACGCCAATTGATAGTCGGGTAAAGAGAATGGTTTCCATGGCGCTGAAGAGTCGATCACCCGTTTTCCCGGTAACCAGGGTCCATCACTCTAGAGTAATGACCGTGATTTCGGGTCGCAATTAACGACGGACAAGTTGTTGTACTAGCATTGGGAGCCCTACACATTTGATATTCAACACCCAATACCCCCACTGCTATTAAGCGACACTTGATGCGTTGCTAATTTTTTAGTGGCGTGTTATTTTTGCCACCGTTGCATGTGCATGTACAGGATTACATGTCATGCAGCATGAAGTGTGGCAGTTAGAAAAGCATCTATAAAAATTAATGCAATTGTCATGACCATTGAAAAACTAAGAGTTTTGGTGGTTACCAGTACTGATTTGATAGATGGTTAACCGGGGAAAAAATGAATACACAATCAATTTGTTCTTTTCAAAGCTAATTTAATCGTGTTAGAAAGAGCTCAGCTAATACATGTCAAGGAAGGTAAAGATTGCCAAGGCTTTCATATTCACCCATTCCTTAACCATGTTCACACAGTCCCAAACTCCAAGGTTTGAAACTCCCGAGGTGAAAATTAAAAATCCATTATTTTACTTACTTCCTCCAAAGTACTCACACGATGGCCAAACTCTGAAATCATCCACCTGACCATTCTACTCTGCTTCTCATATCGGATGTTTACCGAAGTTACCATACCGTAAGCCGTGCACTTTTCACGCGTTATATTCAAACACAGGAAGTTGTTAAAAACTATGACATTGCGAGTCACCATCCGCTCACTATCAACAAACTATCCCCCGAAGCTGGCCACAATGGCCTCCCAACACACTCCGGAGTGGAGTTTTATTGGAGTTTGAGTTTTCACCCCTAGTTTTTTTAGGGGTAAAACCCCCCCGCTAAGACCCTCTCGATATAACTCCGGAGTTTACACCTCTGAATGCAACCACACGGCCAAAAACCCTGATCGACACTCCCGAGTTTTGAAACTCCGGAGTTTCATCATCACCTCCCCTTGTGGACCCGACTTATGTGTTTTCAGCATTACTTAATGCCTGATCATGAGCAAGATCGTAAGTTTCTCATTCAACATGAGTCCTTCCTCAGCACAGATACTTTTTTTTTGGCAGCCCAGGTAAAATTCCCCAGAAAGGTGAAGCAATTTCCCTGGAAGGAAATATAATATTTTTCCCTGGAAGGAGAGCGGGGAAGAGCTTTGCCAAACAAAAGGCATTTTTCCTGAACTGGTAACTTCCAAATATGCCATTCAGATGTCTGGCAGTTTGGGCTTATGTGCACAACAACTCAGTGCACAACTTTGACACAAATTTTTTTTTTCAATATTTCATTCTCCATTATATTCTACAGCCACATTCCCCCTTTCTTTTAAAGGTTCATGGTACGATCAGCTATAGCCTCGTCTCCAGGGACCCCCCACCCCCGATATTCACCCGAAGTGGTCAAAATTTTGTTATCGAAGCTACTACATTTATTTTCTCATTTGCCCTGTGAAATCTTGGGTAAAGATGTTTTGGTCGTGGATTTTATTAGCGAAAATATGCACCATTTTTACCGACCAATACATTAATTTTACAACAGTACTCTTTGGGGATTACAAAATCGCTTTTTAGCTCTCCCCTTCAAACTGTTGAATATTGGCGATAACGCTTTTACCCGATGGGGTTTGGGTGAAGGCATTCTATCAGGATGAAATTTATATAGACTTCAGGGTCCTCCCCTTTACACAATTTTTTAGCTATTTTGCAATTTGGTTCTCTCCCTCCTTCCCACCCTTTCCCTTTAAGAATACATTTTTCCATAAAACTTGAAGATCCCCCTGGTGGGTAAAGGAAATTTTTCTGTATTCCTTTGGAGTTACAGTACAGATTCGAGAATGAAGTAACCAATTTCCCGCTATTTCCCCGCAATTGCCCTGCGATTTCACCGCAAATTCATCGCGATTTCACTGCCAAAACCCCGCAAATTCATCGCGATAATATCGCTGGGGCTGACGAGGTCAACAAACCATCTTACGATCCCCTCGGTGAGACTAATACCCGACAGCCGCCGAAGTTAGCGGTGATTTTGCTGTGGTTTTGCGATTCGTGGCTGAATTATATCATGGAGTTACAGGCCGTACGCTGATTATATTGGCCATTTGTGTACTGAGTCTCCCAACTCAGAATGGTTGTTTATGATCACCTCCTTGTGATGATCAGTACGAGATGCATGGAGTGTGCCGCGGATCGCGATGCTGATTTTTTACACTTAGTTGAAGAGAGTTTCGGCAAGCGCCCCGATTTCTCCCATTTAAATAACTGAAATGGTTAAAATAAAACAAAACTGGTTTACAACATATGCCCGCTTTACGACTTCCATGACCTTTCAATTTCATTAGAAAAGGAATTTCCCCATAAATTTAGGCCTGGCATAGTTAAAAAGAAGTAATTTCTACCGTGATGAACGTTTCATGTGGCCTGGTGTCTCATCTCTGATAAAGCGGTCCGTATAATGAACACGGAATGCCATGATTTGCTCATATTAGGATTGCAATGCGAACTAGGCCAGGCTAAAATTTATTTTTCCTCCACATAATAACACGTTTATGACTTGATTCCATTGTCTAGAGTTTTTTCTTAATTTTAGTTAAAATCTGCAGCTAAATTGAATAGAACGGGGAAAATTACCAATTTTTATCATCCCGGCTGAACATCGGCCTATAATTTCCATGAAATTCACCCACCCCACCTATTTTTATAGCACCAGTCCAAGGATTTGCCGATGCAGGTGAAAACTTGAAACCAACAATACAATGCCTCTCATTGTGGTTGTAATCAGATTTTGATTTATTCGCTGTCATAAATGTTCTTGCTTTAGAAATATACAAGATAACAAGACAAAGCCGGGACAATTATAATACAGCCTTTTAATTATTAAGGCTTCCTTTTATTTGTTCATTTTAGTGCCGTCTATTTACTATATATCCCCGTATATTTCACCCCATGTAATTGATGTACTGGTCCAAACAACATTCTTCATTTATTTTAATAGAAGTAAAACCAAACAAACAAATACTGAAACAGAAAATGAGTCTAAAGTATTTTTAAAAATTTTAAAAATGATATGTCATTGCAATAAAATGATAACGTTGTTGTCATGGCTAAAATATGTCCTTTTCATATTTGTGGATTGTAAATGGAACGAGAGACAGCAAGGATGATGTGGCTTACTCCAGATTTGTTGTGTTGAGTTTACAATTACCGTAAACCACTTATAGGTCGGCCTACAAGCAACAATGGCACGCTAAGTGATAAGTCCATACCTATTAATCCCTTAACTGCATTTTTTTCGCACTTTCGAAAATCACGGAGCGTACCCCGTCTGTTTTTAGGGAGAAATTGCCACTAGATCTAACAAATAATGCTACAGACCTTTTTTGGCGGTGATCGTCAGGTATGTAGTCTATTCCGAAAAGGAGTTAGGATTAGGCCTATAAGCCAGTGAAATTTGTTCATTGTTAAGCCAAACAAAAAATCAAGTTTGTTTCCAGTAGTAAACCAAATTACAATGCACTTCCCATTTTATTTTAAAAAAAAATAAATTGAAAAGGTTCCCCAGAAATTGCTCAAATTGGCTAATGGCAGTCAAGGAGTTGCAAATCAACTTGATTGTCCAATTATTAGTTGTTATAAAACAAAAATATGATTTTGGATCACTTTGGAAATCTTATCATTTCTTTTTTTGTCTAAAAATGCAAATCTCCTCAGTAAATAAAAGACAAAACCAAATAGGGTAAAAATGGCCCAATTAAATGTATGGGCACACTATACGGCAACAAACTTGATCCCTTCTGAGCCACACTCCATCACCCTAACCCATCACCCACCCATTGATTCCTGGTATCCATCAATTACCTGACTACCCCCACCCATCAACCAAACTCCCACACACCATGGAATGCTGACTTTGATCCTTGTCAACCACTGATTTCATTACTCCCATCAACCAGGGGCAGCAAAAACGCTACAAACTAACTAATATAGGGTTACAAAAAATAATTTTAGCACCATTTATTGCTTAAGGTGGTGATCAGGGATTAAACATAAAATTTAGATTACCTCTCGAGGAATAGGAAGGGGCTTGTGTAAATGTTTGGCCCAGGCCATGGGAGATTAGTAACAGAAAATTTCTTACAGTACCCATTAACTGCTGTTTTCCCACTTTATTACAACTTTGACAAGAACATGAATTTCTTTCCATTTTTGACATCTTCCCCAATTTTTCATTTCGCATAAATGGGGCAGAAGCAAAACTACATCCCCACGGTCAATGGTCCCAAGAGTTATAAACCCTGATCTATGTATGACGCTCAATTGCATTTGTATAGGCATCCCCGTCCGTCAGCCACCAATTACTAACAAATTCAACCCATTTTTTTTAAGGAAAACTTTCCACTGTCAACCACAGATTCATGAAAAAGTAATTCAGAGCCTGTCAACTGAAGTACTTATAACATTTTCAGTACAGAATCGCCTGCAACTTTTGGTCCCGTTGTTTTTTTTTTTTTCAATTTTTGGCTTTCTTAATAACCTGTACCGGGGGGGGGGGTTGGGGGGGGGAACTTGAGTTGGAGCCCAAAAAAGGGGTCTGCCGACTCTAGGTTGGTCAGAAATTTCAGAATAAGCTGCGATCGCCCCTCTATTTTCTAGGTACTTTTTTGAGGAGTTTTTGAAGAAAATTGGTAGAATTGGCTTTGGACATGGCAAGTAGGGTCTCTGAAATGCAATGGTTCTAAAAATGGGCGTCCATGGAACTGATCCAGAGCCTGAAAATGAGGGCACTTATAGGCAGTACCTAACCATACTAACCATACTTCCTCCCATGTGAGAACCATACTTTCCTCCCAATGTGAGAACCCCCTCCCCACCTTGGACATTTAATTTGTTTTGCTGTCTACCCATTTTTAAATTGTATCTACCACAATTTTTTACCATTAACCTTAATTTTCCAATTCACACACACACCAACACAGCAATCACACACCAATCACACAAGTAGCACAAAATAATATTCATGAAAAATGATGAAGTTTCATTCCAAAGGAGAAAAGACTCATATTTAGTTGTCATACAAAGAACTTTCTAAATTTTAAGAGGTAACAAATACTCAATGTGTGACAAAATCATATGTTATTGCACTACCCGTAACCTACTATTGTAAACTTAACCAGGCATTGCTATATATATGAAGAACTGTTGTGACAGGGTCTGAGTGCCCCTGGCTATCTATCCCCAACAAACATCCAGGGCCACCACACTTGACACTTGACATTTACTGACCTTGATGTCCCAAAATGGTTCCCTGTTTCTTTGGGAGAGACCCTACTAACAATACTGCAAAGAATTCCACCAGATCAGACGACAGGAACCCAGAGTATTGACTAGTCTAACAAGATAGTTTTTACAATGTTAACAAGTGTAAACACTTTTCTGGTGCGTTTCTGATAGTTTGCCCCTGTTGTCTTTGCGTGTTATGTATTCCAAGGGGGGGAGTGTTTTGGGCCCTATAGACTTTTGCTCGACTCCTCCATATCACTGGTTATGTTTTCATTCTGTGTCGTAATTGGAAATAAATTTTGATGAACATATTGATCTATATCACCTCACACTCGTTAGACCTTACTTCGTAACCAAAATAAGCTAAAAATACCAAGACAACATGGCGATTAACACTCAACTGATCGCCCCGTCGTCTTGAATCTTGATTCAAACATTTAAGCCTATTACGATAATTTTTTTAAAAATTTGAACGATGCAAGTTTCGCGATCACAAAGTATAAACGATGGCGAAAATAACCGGTGGATCATTGCGAAAAAGTAACTAAATCTTAGCCTGCACCAGGGATCATCGCTCAGCCTTTGCATGCACATGCCTGTGATTGCGAACTGCGATCCAATTAAGTCACGCATTTCACCTAACCGCTCGTGCCACGGGTGCTTCACACAATTTCATCATTTTTGTCAGATTATGATTTAAATCACATGTATAATATTTTTCTTCATTTACTAAATCACTGTAATTGCATGTGGGTGTGGGTCATGGGTATTCACAATTTTGGGCACAATTTTCGAGGTCCCGAACGATCGATCGCAATCTACGTACCCCGGGTCCATTCAAAAGCAGGGTCAAGTTTTTTTGACAAAATGCTGCCGGTAGTTGATACTCGAAATGCGTTGTGTGCATGGTTACCCGCTAGTTTCCACTCAATTTACTCTAACAAAATCAAGATTAATAGCATATTGGTTTATATAATTTTGTTTTTCATTCATCACAACACATCACCTTTTCCGTACGAAGGCCGTCTTTATCACGCAGAAACTTAAGCCATGAATACAATATTTTATTATTTCTGGCTTGATCACATCATGCAAAATCCGTCTGAAAGCCACTGTGCACGTATTTATAGACCTTGAAACCCAAAGTGAACCTCACTGAAAACCAAAACAAAAAAAATAAAAACCGAAATCAAAGCAACAAAACTACGCAAACATGAAATAAGATCAACACATTTTTTTTGTTTATTTTTCTTCAAATAGAGATGGTTTGTGGCATTTCCTCAGAGTTTACTCTATTGCGTGTAATCGTTACACTACATACGACCGATAAAATGTCCGTTCTCTGTAACTCTGTAAACTATTTTTTGCTTGGTAACTTTGAATCCAACAAAAGAGTCAGTTTGGAACAATCTGCATCAAATGGAAATCCAGTATTTTTGCAAACACATTCACGAACGATATCCCGATCAACTTCCACTCAGCTCCCCTTGACCCACTTGACTACAGTCATAATTAGGCAAACGCCTAATTATCATAACACTGCGTACATGCATAGACACCACAATGAATTTTCCGCCTCAACTTTACTGTGGATACAAATCCCTTCTGTTCTATGAGAAAGCATGGCAAACTTACACAACTTGAATGAATGGTTGGACTTAACCTTGCGCTTGACAAAATCGTGTTCTCTCCACCATTTTTTTGTATAATAATCGCAGATACTTCGCAGAACACTCACAACGTGAGTTTGATTTTCATCTCAAGGCAAGACCGTAGACGTTAAATGTTTTCTAATACAGAATTGCATGTAGTCACCCCGGGGATTCCCCGTTCTTACAATTACGGCAGGTGGAGGGCGATTTTGCAGTTTCTTCATTTTCTATTTATTTTTTTTAAATAACAGGTGTGCCCCAGCCGTGAAAAATTGTAAAATCAGTATAGGCCTACGAATGACAACAACTTATGGGTGAAAACAACACATGCATACGCAGAGCAGCGATGGCATTTTTTTATAGAAAAATTGTTTTCCCGCCCTTGCAAAAATGTTACAAATAATTATGGCAAATGGCGACAATTACAGGTACGACATTCAAGAAGCCCAGGCACGCCTAGTAGGTCGACAGCCTAAAATTTCCCTGTGCGACAGTGAAGAGAAGTCATTTCAGTCACACACAATTAAGGAGAAAACTGCGAAACTTTCAATCTCTTATTTTATTCGGAAATGTCAATGCATATAGGAATAATTTTAAAACGGATTGGATGCAGCAAGAGCACGATGATTTAGCAAATCTCCGATAATCATGGAAATTCAATCGAGTTTTTCTTAATTGTTTCTAGTGAACCTTAGATTTATACTACCTACAAATAATAACAATAAAAGACCATGTAATGTGATGACCGTCGAATGTTATTGCCAAATCCCAGCTTAAAATGCGTGATCGACAAATATATTTTCACACACCTTTCAAGTTGTAAGTAAAGATAAGATGACTACATGCCATTAACAACGATTGGTTTTTCATTTCTTATTTCCGTCGTTTATCATTATTTGATGTTCGCTTTCCCTACTCGAAAAGCGGATTTCATTACGTTGCACACATGAAGAAAACCGTGCACATAGCATTGCAAAGTTCTTATTATAAATGCACCCAGGCCATGTGTCATATTTTTACAAATTGATCGTCAGAAAAAATGCAGACTGTTTTTTTTTTTTTATTTTGCGTTTATGCTACAACGTGGTCGAGACCCCTATTTAATATCAATCTATATTAAATCGAACATTTAGATATTCATTTTGACATACTGGTTGCTTCTTTTGAACGTAAATTTGTGGAACTAACGGAAAATTCTAAAATAATCTAAGTTCGGGCTGATGTTTCATCAACATTATTACAACTTGGGACCAATACTGTGCGTGAAAAAAAACCCCAGAATTAAGGCATGTGAATATCGTTAAATAGCTAAGCAGCTAGCATGCCTTAATAAAAATGAACATGGAATCTAAATATTCCGCTATCAAACCACTCGCGAGATGCCTTGAAAGGAAACAAGTTTAATGTTAAACCCGACTAATATACAAAATCGATGATGAGAACAAGCTACAAAAAATATAACGTTTTTTTTTTTTTTTGTGCTGGATCGGCATTTCCCCCCCTTGAATTTTGAGTGCAGAACCAACATACATACGGAATGTCTCGAAACTGTAAAATGTTTGAAAGACAACTAGTGTAGTTGTTAAAACCGGAAATTAAATATGAGGGTCCACAACAAATCGATATGCCACTGTGACATTATTGATTTCAGCTTAAGTATCAGGTTAATTGTCACAACCACACTAATCACAGGCCGGGAGGCCCGTGGATAATCGGCGGCCTTCGGATCGGCCGAGGCCTCTTCCGAAGATTTCCCCGCGAAACCATCCTGCCGATTTCCCCGCAATTTCCATTTCCTCGCGATGATTTTGCGGGTTCAACCAGTGTTTTCATCGCAATTTTCTCGCGAGTTCCCCGCGATTTCACCGCGATTTCAATCGCATTTTTCCCGCGGTTGGACTGGGTTACTCCATGTCGATCGATCTGTACTGTAAGAGCGGAAAACCCCGGGCCGGAAAACTTTTGTGAGAGTTTTGCACAGTTTTGCAGGGATAATATCGAAGTTCTAAAACACAAAGTATGATCTCTGGCCTATAGACCTGTCAACTGAACAGCATTATCGGTATAAAAATCCAGTTCTATAAGTTACCCAAAAAATTTATCAAAAAAATATTGAAAACAGACGCCAACCCTTTCCGATTTTCCTATCAAAATACAGAGGATTGGGTTTTTATCTACTTACTTGACAAGGCATACTAATTTTTAAAAATAACGTATGAGCATTCTAATCTGCTAATAGTAAAATGGTCGATTTGGAAATACAAACAGTCCTAGTGATAGTCACAATTTTATGCAATCAACATTTTGTGAAATACATACCGATTTGTTAAACACAAAACAAAGAGACTTTGTCCTGCAGAAGCAATACTTTTTGGTATTTTCACTTCATTTTAAAACCCATGAATGTACCACAGCTATCCCAGATTTTTTTTCGGGGCCCCCAGGGCGGAACCGACCTCTAACAGCCGAAAATGGGCCTTTTTTGTGTTTTGGTATGACCACCTCCCCTCGAATAAGCCACTGATTTAAAAATGCTGTATTGGCCCTGCTTGAAAATTCCCCCCTCTCCCTGAATATTTGTTCTTGCCAACCGCACAAGAACCCAACATGAATTGGTGGGAAGGAGGGTCCTATAGAAAATGCTCAGCCTTCCTCTCCCAATAACGTAGAACATGATTTTCCTATACATCTCTAAGAGAAATCGCAAATAAATTGGGGCAAAAGAGCGGTGGTGTGACAGTTTTTTGACCAAAATAGCCAACACTCTGGCCACCTTTTCCTCTTCATATCATTCCCATTGACCAGTGAGTTTTAAACTTCAAGTGAATTTCTGCAATGTCATCAATATGCGTGTATTCACGAAAATTTTCCCCTTTGAAATTAGGGCCTTTTATCGCACTATTATTACTGTGATCATTAAATTCAGTTACAAATTTGTCTTTCAAGTTCATTTCTTTCATTTCATTCTCCTGGTACCAATAACCCATTTTTGCAAACCTTTTATGCATTTTACCCAAATCATGTACCTGTCTTACGTCCATTTTTGTACCCTACCCATGTAAGTAAGTCCTACAAAGCATAGAGTGGTCTTTTTAAAAAAAAATCAATTTTGCAACGAATGCGGAATGTCACTACAAAGATGTAAAGACTGGTATGACATGAGAATATATGGCCCAAACCACCACACATCAGGGCATCTTGGAAAGCCTTTAAGATAAGGTGCCCACCCCAATTACAATACTTGCCATCACACCATGTACTTTAATTTTCAAAATTCATTTGAATCCAATGGATCATTTTTACTGTGAGCAGTTTTCAGACTACAATTCTTCTTCTAGCGTATCCCAAGTCATTGGTAATGGCGAAGAGTACTACAATAGCAACATTATACTCTCCGTCATAATTTCCTTTTCTCTGCGTCAAGAGTACGCAATTTTTCCCGCGAGCCAGAACTCTATGACATGCCAACGTGCACGGAAATGCATAGATGCCCGTTACACTCTATCATCAACTCTCTCCTCAGCGATATGTAGACCCTAGTTCCAGACAAGGATTGTGACGGCTACTATAGGATACTGTACAAACATTTTCCGGTAACAATAACAGTCATATTATTAATGCTATAGTGTAGAAACCGATCCCACTGTATCTGAATCTGAAAGAACCTGCCGCTCTCCGACGGGCGAAGGTTTGATCGGCGATTCCGATTCAGATGCCGATTCTCTGGTTATGACATTAACCTAGTGATTTTCACATCGATATTTTGTACACAGTAAAAGGTGCTCTTCTGAAAATTGCCTGAAATTTCTGTTATTACTTACGCTATAGCGATATACCCTTTACTATTGTAGAACAGAAAAGTACAATCTACTTAAAATGAATCCGTTTAACACAGACACGTTGAGAAAAAATATTTTCTCCAGGGTTTTCTGAGCACCATCGCATCGGTTGACAGCGCGATAATACAGTCTCAGCCGGTTAGCATTTTGATTAGTTGATTTTCCGGTCGCGCAATGGTATGATGGGATTTGGAAAGGTCCTGAATTTTCAGAAATGTTCTAGAATATTTTCTCTAATTAGAAAAAAATCCCCTTTATCAATTTAGTCATTATCAATCGGTTTTAATAATTGATAAAATAACATGAACTCTCCACATAATCCATTAAAAATTCCTACGATAAAAGTACAAACTTTTTTATGGGCTTGTGTTGAAAAGGTTTTTTTTTCACCAAATGGCATTCAACAAACTTGAATACAATTACGTTTTTTTATAAAATGAAATAATTAAAACAATCCCTCGCCAATCAGGAAACTGTTTCAGTCTCATTACGTTTACCGGTAAATTCCCTTTCCTCCATTTAATGTTGAGTGCTGACATGTAAATTCATGTAAACTTTAAACATGCGGCACGTCGAACACCTTCAACGCTTGTCATATCACATATCAGTTTATGTTACTAAGTAGTATTGTGAATGTTTGTCGGCGACTCTCGGATGGTTTTCTAAATGCAAGATTCAATTGAAACTTCTAGGCAGGGTCTTTTTATGGTGAGTATGTAATGGATTTTGCCGCTTTTTGTCTAGGCTTTGTAGTATTTAAAATCGGTTCATGAGATCGGTAGGGAGGAGAATTTTGCTGAATTCCTTCCGATTCAGATCTGATAGCTAAATCGGGCCACGTTTCAGATCTTGCCGATGTTATCGGTTTCACTACAGTCCAAGTATCAATAATGGGTACGTTTCAGCCACATATTTTTTGGTAAATTAATGAAAAAACACAAGCCATTCCATATAAAATCCCCAGTTTTTATGGGTGAGTGTTAGGGTCGAGGCTAGGGCAGGTGGTACCACCCCCTTAACAAATCTGCCAAATATCATGTAACCCTTATTACACTGTTTTGTGATAAAGGCGAGCAAGTATCTTCTTTTGACAGTATAAAAATCTCAAGACCTATAAATTGAAACATTTAACCTCAAAAGCAGTTTATTTCAGGCACTTGACTTTCTCGGCCATTCCACTACAGTCCATATTAACATGATCCTATACTTATATAGATCAATAACGTACACGTAGACCCATTAACTTGCTGTGAGTCATCAACCAAATGGACTGTACCTAAGACGAAGAAGCTACAAACTATCCTAGAGTACATGTAATTAACAATTAGCCAAAAAAGGTCAGTGGCAATTTTTTTTGGCCTAAAGGGTTCAGAGTGCAAAATAATGCTGATTTGATGAAATGGTCCAATTGATCCTTTTGTTTGCCAAAAACCGAATTCAAATTACTATTTTGCCCTATCCAGAATACTTGCTAGTATGATTGCACCCTAATTTGGCTTGATATCCAATGGCATGATTACTAAAAATTGAGTTTTTTACCATGTTAAGTTGAGATTCTATAGATCTAGGCAAACTATTCTTAAAGAGATTGGTAAATGGTAAAGGATAATTGAGACCACATTTCATCAAAATCGGAGCACATTTTTTTTTAAATTTTTTGACCAGGGCTTCAGATCCCAAATCTACACATTGACCTTTTCTTATACTCTGATAAAACATCCTGGGGCAACTATCTGAATCCTTAATGACTAAGCAGTTTTTTAACACAATATCAATTTGGACAGGAATATTGACCCCTGTAACAAACTTCAATGGTGGGCCACTAAAAATATCAAACTACACTCAAAAACTACACCACTGAAATAATTTGATTCTCTCGGGTCTCAAACATAAAAACTATTGATCATTTTGTCCCCATACATTTTAAGTAGGAGACAATCGGCCTGAACCCGAAAAAATTGTGTTTTTCTTAATATTCGCACTCAAAGACGCCTCCATTTAACCAACCTATTGAAAACCATTAACATTCATTTATTACCACTTTAATTGTGGACAGAAACATCACTGTACTTGTTTTTTCAAGTTGCAGAAAACATTCCTACTAGAGGTTCAAGGTTAACACTAAGTTTTGAATTGTGCAACGCTTCTACTTTCACAGTTGTCAGTAAGACAACTGTGGTTTGCAAATACCTTGCCAGTAACCAACCGCAAATTGGTTTGTTTTACATAGGCCGATTACATTATAACATGTGTAACCCCTGTGAAGGCAAGAATTGGGAACAATTCTCCTATTGTGTGGACATGCTGACCTATTAATATCCCTCCTCTACACATCGGGACTGCATTACTTTGTCCCCCCAGGGATTCCCGTTGTGCGCATTTCATTTTACCAGCAGCTGTTATATGCCTTCTGTAAGCGAGGCTTGCCAGTAGCAAAATGCTTAATTTGATTTTTTGAAAAACAGCATGATTCGAATGTTTAAGCAACCACTTGGCTATTTTTAATCCAAACCTTCACTTCAACACAGTTGAATAGAAAATCTGTAGATTACAACACTGACAAATTGGTCAAGGTTTGCTTCTCATACAGGTATTTTTGTCCAAACAAACATTTAATACCAATTTACTTAGTGTATAGTGCAGGTACCCCTACATTGTTTACATTTAATTAATCAAAACTTTGCTGCTACGAATCAAGGCCTCATGGCTGTTCCCAGAATTTATTTTGATTGACGTGACAATGTTTAATTTTCGCTGGTTACTACTACTAAAAACAAACAAGAGTCGCACCCCCCAAGGTCAAGTTCCATATTAACCTGCAATAAAATTTTAACTCTACATTACTACTGTGTTTAAAAATACAAACAGCAGCAAATTTGTGTCATCTCCCCCGGCAAGATGGCAGTCTGGAACGACCCTCAGCTGACCTTGACGTGGTTTCCTGTATAAAGTTTGAATCACATGCGCAGACCATTACAAATTATATCATAAACAATATTAATTTAAAAAAAAAAAAATGATTTCCATAAACTCTTACCTCTTATATGAGAACAAAGTTTTTTAATCCTCAACCGGCTATATGTTTGTTACATTAAAAAAATATAAAATTCCTTAATGTATAATTTGTAAGCTCAAAGCTGTTCGAAAGTTTAGCTGCATCATGTGGCTAATATAGTACAGGTATGAATTCATGAGAATCAAAGTACACTTCAAGAAACCCAAAAATTCACAAATAACATCGTTTTCAATGTAGGCTATGGGGCAATAGCCTTCTGCGCTGTCGATTCATAATCCCTATCACGGGAGAAGAGCAAAACCCAGCGTAATTCATAATAACTTATTAAAATCCTCCACTATCTGTTGCCCCAATAAACTTGCAACATTTTCTTGAAAATGACTAAAATGTCACTTTTTCATTTATTTTCCCCAATATCAGTGACCATAGGATACCTATAGACTTCAGCACACATGGAGCTAAAGATATTCAACGGCCCGGTATGCGTTGTAGAAAACACTTCAGATTCCTTTCATCTGGACATGCAGACCATTGCTATAATTGTGCTCTTGGTTGAATAGACCCAGGTGTTTACCAACTCTCCGATTTAGACTTTTTTTTTTTGTCTTTTTTTTAAATGACGTAAGCTCAAAATACTTATCCTCATTCACAATAAATCTCTTGAGCTTCTATAGTGTCGTGTTCAATTAACTTGTCCTGGTTTTTCAATCATTTATTCGTAAAAGGAAGAAAGACAAACAACATCCATTCCAGAATGTATGCATGGGCCAGCTGAATTGAACCACTACACAATTTTTTTTTTGCAGAATTAAAATCCGTTACTTTTTGCTTAACCTCATTTCGTATCATTTCCTACCTTTAACCCCGCGCTTTCAGCAAAAAACTTAGGGTCCACGACCTATATCAATAATGTTAAAGCTATGTGAGTTTGTGTGCCATTAGGTCCATGGTTATTTTAAAGAGGACGTGTATTTTTGGTTACTCAACTCACCCGAATCGTGGAGGTGATAACACCTGCTGATATACAATTCTCCGCATACGGGCCCATTGTCGTATCTTTAGTTTAATGGTTTGCTGAAGTCTATACATATCCATTGGTCACAGATATTATGACAGAGAAATTGATGTGACATTTTAATTCATTTTTAAGAAAATGCGCAGTTTTATTTGGGGGCCAGACGGTTTAATGTATGTTAATAATCAAATAATCTTACACCGGTTTTTGTCTTATCCCTTGGAAGGACTACGGAATTTGTTATGCAGCTGTTATTTGGTCTTACCGCCCATAGTCTAACCAATGCCAAAACCCTTTTACATGCATGTCTGCATTGGGCTTTAACATCTAATCAGTGGGCATTGAATTGGTAAGTCTAAAGAAATTTCCTAGTATTATATGCAATCGGCACTGATGGGTTGTTTTGAATAAAGTATAAGTGCAAATGTCTTGATTTTCTCTTTCCATTTCACTTACATGGTTCATCATCACTAATGGGTTTGTTTTGAAATTAACCAGGGAGGTGCGAGAAAGATTAACCACTCTTACATGTAATAGGCCTGTGTTTTAAATTGGGGCTTGCTCTAGGGTGGAGCTGTTTCATAATTTTAGAGAATCTTGACATGTTTGTACTGAATTAGAGTACTTGAATGTGATTGAATACTTCCCAGTAAGCACTCATTTTAACGCCTATATCCTATTTAGTTAGCTTACGTTTATACCAAAATTAATCTTGATCAGAACTTCAGTAGTAAATAGGACTAATTAAGTAAAGCAGGTGGAGGGTGGAGCAATTTGGAAACGGAGAATTGGACACGGTAATCATGTAAATCTATGGAGAATATTAAAGCTTCGCTTCTTATTTTCTTTATCTTACAATCATTTAATTATTTGAACATATAACAAACTTAAGCTAATTATCTGCCCTTTAATTGAGACCATAAATTTGGTGGGGACCTAATTAAGAAATTATAATTAAATAATTGATCAGTAACAAGTCGGATTGATATGCAATGGGACAGAACGATAAACCTACAATATGAAGAAACATGTTTATTCAGGTCCCATTATGTTTTCTCATACCATTCATAAGATAACTTAAAACAATGATTTACCCCGTCAATTCAATGCTAATGAACCATAGACTAACATTTTAATGAACTCATTTAATTAATTCATCGGCTGGGAATTAGAGGAAATGGGACACAGTATTTTGCAATTTTTTCTAGGCTAATAGTGTTTTTTATCTCAGTAAAAGACCCTTACTCTGTCCCTGTTTTTAATTCGGCGATATTCAATTAAAGAATTATCAAATGAAGTGTTCTTGATTTAATAATTAAATTATCTTAAGTAATCAAGTGAAGAACCAGAGTGGAGGAAAGAGGACAACCTGCTTATAAGATGAAATATGTAAGCCCCTACCTATGAAACGTACTGCAAATTAGGTCATTTGAGTCGTAGATTAATCAGAAACATAATCCCTCAATGACTGTTTACTTTTAAACGGGTGGTAGATTAGGCCAAAAAAAATTGTTGTGTTGCCCTCCGCGACCGACCAAACTCCCGAAAATATCCTCGGTCGGTATTTTTTTTTTTTTTTTAAGGTCTTGAGTTTGTCCTATTTTACTACTGTTTTCTCCGGTTGATAACCTGTGTAAAAACCACCAAACTGAAAATCCCAAAGAGTGCTCGGATTTAACATCCTGCAGGGCAAAACACTCACTATTCTTGGAATGACCAGGGGAATTAGGAATGAAATTGGGTGGCATTCAAAATGTGCGAGAACACAAAGGATAATAAAATTGGCCTTAGTACGGCTGGCCCGTCTTTACCGCCCCGTATACTCATGATACGAGTACCAATCACAAACACCTGTATCTTAAAATTTAAAACAATTTTACGTGCATGGGTACAAAACTTTTTATAGACAAATATAAAATGACATACCCTTTTGAAAAAACACCAGTTGAACGTTGTATTAAATGAAAAAACAATAAATTTCTCCTTCTCTGAAGCAGCGAAAATATCAATATGGCCATCAATTACACTTCACACGTGCTGTCTACGCTGTCCAGCACTTCTGTGGCAGCGCGTTTGACTGCTGATTCATGACCACCGATCACGATGGATCTCCCCCGGGTGACTCCTACGGTATTTCGCGTTGAGTGTTACAGCTTTTAAGGGGTGTGGGTGTTTGTAGCTGTGTTACAACTGCCGATTTAACTGGCGACTTTTGCGGTTTGTATGGGAGGCCATAACAAGGATGGAAGCTTGGCAACTATGCACCTTACAAATCGCTTCGCCGAATGGACCATGTCAGTCGGTTTGTGCATCTGAGCCAATTAGTGTACTGCGGGACCTGGATTTCGGCGTTGTTTCAATTGTCAACTAAACCCCAACCATTGAAGAACTTTTTCTAATAATATTTGAATGCTCCTCTTACGTATTTAGCTGGATTTTAGACATGATAGTCATCAATTTCTTCTGGAGATATGAGTTTAAAATTTTAACAAACAAAAAAAAACCCCGACCCAAACCGAACGACCGACCTTCCGATTTTAAGCTGGGGATGGCACCACAAACAATTTTTTTTTGGCCTTATACTTGGTGTTAGACGTGTTGAATTCTCTTAAATTCCATATTGACTTGTTTGATAATGCTTAATGTGAGCTCCAATTTGGCATGCTACACTGTAAATTCATACCTTACTCATACAAAACAATATTCACACGGGCTTATAACCCTATTTATGTTTACATTTATGAATGGCTATTGATTTGCTTTGGGCCATACCGATTGTGCTTCAGCATAAGCTACTTGCAAGAAGTCTCTAAGCAGTCTTAAGGACTTTTATGCAATATGCATATTTTTGCTGATAATTTTGTTACCCTTTGCTCCCAAAATCAAAAATAACAATCTGGTCCCCCTCGGACCTCTTGTGTTGTCGCCTGCCGGCGCGGTTAGTGATGATAGACCTAACATGACCGTTGACCTCATCAACCAATTAGGGATCCCATTGTTGCACCTATATTCAAGTTTGGTTCCAATTGAACTCAACTTTTCATATGAGGTCAATTTTCCATTTTCATCCTATTTACACTTACCTCACATGATCTTTTGACCCTTGGCATGTGACCTTTTGACCTCATCAACAAGTGGGGGAATGCCATGTTGCACCCTATGATGCAGTTTTTTGGTTTCCAATTGAACTTCACTTTTCATATGATGTCAATTTTACATTTTCAGCCTATTTTACAACTTGACCTCACATGATCTTTGACTTGGCATGTGACCTTTAGAACTCATCAACAATTGGTGGATGCCATTGCACGCTGTGACCCAGTTTGTGTTAAATCCATCACTATGTGATATTACATGCAATGTTAACCCTTTTCACAACAGACATCAACAGACATTCAACAGACAATCATCAACAACAGCAACTACAAGTGGACAAAGTGATCCCTATGTGTCTTCCTGCTTATGGCGCCGACACAAGCGACACAAAAAATGTTTCTACTAGGTAATCCCTGTCAAACTAGCTGTTTGGGTTTGTTATAATGGGCCAATACCCAGTTTACATAAATATTCTTTGTTTTTTTTGGATAGGTGCTTGGGGTTTGATGGGAGGCTACTCTTAGAGAACACTTTTTGTCTACTTTTTTTCATGATATTTTTTGATCAATAACTGCTTAAGACCTAGTCCCACCCTGCAATTGTTAGCATATTTGGAAAATATTGGACAATTTTCCTTTTCAGAAAATGTTTACGTTTATAATGCTAAGCATGATAGTTTGGAAGTTATAAGGTTTAAGCTCAAATGATGCGTGACTCTGAAATTTGCAGATGAAACTCAACAGCCCCACTTCAAGACGCATGGCCATAGTCACATCTTTAGGCCTTAGGCTTAGCGAGTCTGATCTTTCCTTCTCCGCACTTGCAGAGCATTTTCCAAAACAAACCATCAACAATGAATTGGTCAAGATCTTTGTGGCACTATCCTATAGAGGTGTGCCTTTAACTTCATCGACCGTAATACTGAACTTTGTTCAACAGAATCAAATAGAAACCTGCTGTTTTATTTGCACCACATAGTGCATAATGTTTTATCGCTAATCGAACCCGCAATGCGTCAGGGCCAAAAAGGGCAAAGCGCCGCACCGGCCAGCTGTCACTTTCCCATCCGTTTGTTTAACTAGACGCAACTACGTAATTTGCTTTGGGCGAATGCTTAAAAATCTTTCAACTAACTTCTAGGTCTTTTTATCCCCTAAGTGGGCGATCATTGTCGCTGTTTTTTTTGATTGTTTATAAATTATCGGGGAGATCAGCCTGAAAGGGAATATATGGGGGTATTTTGTTTTAGTGTGGTGGTAGGGGTCGCGCTTTTAATTAGAGCTTCATCTTGGCATGTTTCGAATGTTTTTACACATCACTCTACATGGAAAGACAGTACAATCAATTGCTCGGCGCAGGCTAAATCCCTACTCTTTTAAACACTTTTAGGACTTTTTATCATGTTAGTGGCGATCCTTGTGCTGTTCTTGTGTAATAATGACAAGATCTCCTGACGAATATGGTTATTTTTTCGTGTTAACAACTTTTTAAAACGAAGCTTCATCTTGGCGTTTTGCGAAGCATAAGCCTATTAATGCTGTAGCCGCTGGGATTAATTGTGGGTCTTTAGTCATAGTAAATGCCCTGTTTTAGGTAAATAAAAGAGCTCAAAAGTAATACTAACTGGATAACATATGTTACCTTTAAGGATTTTTTACCGTGTAAAATTTGTAGCCTATTAATTAATATGTACAATAGCTGCAATAACTAGAAGTCACTGTCATGTGAAAAATTAAAAGACACATTAGTGTTAGTGTTTACTAACCAATGCCAATGCACCGTCACAAGCTATAGTTTTAATTAAAAATGGTTATAGGCTCGACAAATATTGTTCAATATATTTTTTAAACAACTTGCAAAATATCACATTGCTTAACTTTTAAAAAAAAAAAAAAAAAAAAAAAAAAAAAAAATAAAATCCTTAAAAAAAAGAAAGGATAAGCAAACAGAAAGGACTCGGTTTTCCTGGGTTAATGGTCTTTAATTCTACCAACGTGATATTAGTGATATTGGGATGGAAATATTCTTTTATTGTCGTAGCTTGTTGTGTTGTGGTTATACTGTTTTCCTTCCTTGTTCTGGGTAAAATCTGAAAGGGCCTTTAGATAGGGCCCCATTTTCCCCGCAATTATTGTGCCATATGTCCCCCGATAATACCGATATAGGGAGTCCAAGCACCTCACAATAAAGTGCCTCATCATGCTACGCGTTGAATTCTCCCGGAAACAAGTCATAAATAGCTATATCGAGAGCAATATTTTCCTAATATTGGGGCTCATTAGTGAATATCAAATTGTCTTTTCAATTTATGTCAACTTGTAACAAACTATTCTCGTGATCAAATTTGTAAATTTTGTAGGGATTTTTGGAAGGCCGCCCGAGAGGATTGCCGACTCCTATCCATGCGTGGTTCTCTATTCGTAAAAAACACATCGGCGATCGCAGATAGACACTTCCCGGGTTCGTGTTTGCCCTTTTCGTCCCATCTGCTTTGCCGGTGAGCGCCCTCTGTTTGATATGTTACCGATTAGCGATATGTGTCTATACAACGAGATGATTTTCGCAAGGTTGCAACTCACATTAAATTGAATTGCTTACATTACTGACAGGACACGCGTTCGATTCTTTTTGTTCCTAGCCATCGATTAAAACAGTCACCACCTCTTGTAGAGCAATGACTTTGGGATTATGGATTGTAAAGGGTTTCTAATTTATTTAAAAAATTACCCAGTCAAAAATTTAAGATAAATTATGTTAATTATTAATGTTAAGTAATGATTTTTGATATTAATTTTTCTCACCGTATATGAAACCCGATAATAACCACGCCGCAATGCCATTCGGCAGTCAACACAGGCCTTCTTTTTATGAGAGCATAGCTCCGGAGCTCCTCGAAGAGCTCCTTCTAACCTGTCAGGAGTTTTATTTTTTGAGCTCCTTTCTTCTGTGTAGTGTATGTTTTTAAGGCTTGGAACTTGAAAATCGAGCTCTTATCATGCGCCTCGGAAATAGGAGTGTGGATAACAGAGCTCCAACAATTTCTAGATTTAAAGGCCTGATTCATCAGGATCGGCTTGAGGGCTGCCGCACTGACCCATACAAAGACAAGTGTGAATTATCCTTACGAATGCACTGGGCTAGGTCCTTATCCCTATCTGAAAAGCATAAAGTCATCGGCTCATAGACCATTGCTATGTATGTGCTAATCCTGGCTAATCCCCCTTTCACTTGTCAGATCAATATCTTACTTATAAGCCTGAACAGGGTGCAAAATAACCGAAGGCAATTACCTTCAGTGCCCCTATCAGTTGCCTTGATGCCCGAAATTAGAGATTAACCGATATTTGTATCGGACATCGGATCGGGAGCAGATTTTGCAAAATCGGCGAAAAATCGGATCGTCAAAAATGTGAGAGGCTGCCGATTCTCAGCCGATGTACTTAATGAATGAATGGGATGAAGTATAATGGGTATTTTTCCAATTTTGAAGTAGAAGCATGAGACAAGAATTACTCAAAAAGGTAGGTAACCTTTCCTCCAAAATTTCCTATAAAGCAAATGTGTACAGATTTGTTGATTATAATCATGGGTAAGTTTAAAATTTTAACTCGGTGCGATATATATAGGCCAAATCGTTGGATCGGATCGGTGGATCGGCCGATAATACAAAATAAATATCGGCCATCGGATCGGCAGAGGAAACCCTGGATCAGTTAATCTCTACCCGAAATGTTTGCCATTCTTGATCCTATTCAACATGTAATTGCCTTGATGCCCTTTTACACAATTGAAAATTGCCTTGAAATTGGCTGCCCTTTAAAAATCTTATTTTGCACCCTGAGCCTGAAGTACAATTGTCTGAATGGGGTTTTTTTGTGTGTGTCAAAACATGCTAGATACACATGTACATTGTACACTAAATTCTGGTAGGGACGTCAACATCTTGATTTTCTGTGGTAGGAATTGGCTTCAAATCTTGCTATTTTTACAGAATGTAAACATCAATGTTTTTCAAATTTATGGAAGTGAATTCAATAAATGTCCATTTCATGTCTGAATATTTTTCTATGTGATGCTATGGCGGTTTCCCTTTTATAAATCAGACTACACACCTATTATATCATTTGCCACGCAATACAGTTTTCAGCCTTGAGTTTTATGTACCGTAAAACACTCGTAAGCCAAAAGTAATGATGCATTTTATGTCCACCCTATGTAGGACTGGACATCTTCTCCCACAGGGAAAAATAATTTTTTCTGGACAAAATACGCCCATCCCCGTACTCTCGGGGTGAGAAAGACGACAAAACAATAAGTGTTCCGTTATACCTCTACTGCAATGCAATGTAGTGCAGTGCTGTTGCAGTGCCGATATATTGATCACTTTCTACTGGTACAATTGAGCAACCCGAAATGCAAGTTAAAACAAATTTTAACTTTGTGCAGACGCATTGCAGATTTGTACAGAGATGAACTGCTATTCGGCAATGCAATCACTGCACACTGCAGTGCAGTGGAAGTTAATGAACCGTTAACAGCCGCATGATTCTGGAGGTGGTTGTAATTTTTATTCTACGAATTAAGAAGTAGCTAGCACTTCAGATGAGTGGAGAATAAGAAAAAAAAGTGCCCAAATTAGATCATCAATCACAGGGTGAATAGACAATTTTGGGTGGAAAAGGAACATTTTTGCCACTTTTCGATCGTAAAATTCTTTTGGCGTACTTTTGTAAGGTTAATTTTGTTTTAATGTATTGAACTACAAAAATACAATAAAGTAAATGCTGCTTCATTCTTTGAAATTTAGGTGTCCCTATTCACCACATTCTGACAGTATTATATTTTGACAAATTAGAATTACAATTAAAACTAAAATAACATGTAAATTGTCTTTTTTCATGCTTAGGACAGATAGGTTAGTGTTATGCATAACAAATCATTTCTGATAATTGTTTTTTGTGGGAGAAGCAAAGTTGTGACCAATATGTTTCAGGGCTCCAAAAAAGAATTAGGGAGGGAAGGCAAAATTTCGTCCAAGGGCACCAAGGAATTTACATGTTAAAGACATTGCAATTTTTTTAGGGCACCAAAAGCAAATGGTAGGGGTGCGGGGCACCTAGGCAAAGTGCCTCCTTAGTGCCTTTGGTTATTTGGTGCTGATGTTTTTACAGCAAGTGGAAAGGAAAAAAAATGTAAAGTGCACATATGGGAGAATATACATTTAGAAAACTTGATTTCCTCAACGACTTTCATCATTCCAAATTTTATCGCACACCCGAAAAAACAGGCCGTTTCCCTTTCTGCACAAACATCAGCACTTGAAAATGGCCGCATTGCGTTTGTACATGTACACCACCTTAAGGGTCCTGGCAGACAATCATATCCATGTTACAAAGGTGTAAATGAAGCAATCAGTTGATAAAAAAAAAAATTGTCACTACAGTGGACGTGCGTTTAAAACACTTGGTCGCACATTTAAATTTGGTCAAAAACTACTTCAATTTCCCATTGGTTGTGAATAAACTCAAAAAAGTAATCATCTATTTTTATATAAAAGATATTCTAAACAGTTGAGGCCATAAGGAGCTACTGCATACATACAAGTTTTAATGTACAGGGGTGACCTCAAAGATATACAGGTTGAAACAAATTTTCATATCAAAATAACAAATCGTATAAAATATCAGGAATGGAAGGCATCAATTGAACTCAATCGCGATCATTTTTAATTTGGACTAGGAAGCAACTGATGTAAAAATGTAATATTGGTAAACCTGTTGGTACAGGGTGAATCAAAACTGTTTATTCAACACAAAAATATTAATTCCAGCCAAAAACATTGTTAAACCATACCAGTAACCTCAAAAACTAAAACTGCATATTTGAATTTCCTCATTTAACTTCCTCCAGAAAAAGTTATACTTCTTTGACTTACAGGAGGATAAATGAATTTCAAGGTTATGAATTCAGCAATTTCCACTCAATTTTGTTCTCAAGGTTTATTTATCACGTTGGGAGACAAATTCTCAGGAGTGAAATCTCAAATGAAGGAGTGAAACCGTTTGACTCGTTATAGAACAGAAAAATTGAGAGTGACTTCACTCTTAGATTTTTTTCAAAGAGTGAAATGCAAAGTTCAAGAGTATTTCACTCTCGAGATAGAGTGAGTGAAGCTCAGAAGATTTGGAGAACGGTTCTTCTGGATCTTTTCGCATTGAAATTATTTTGTATAGGAGTTATATGGAAATGTTCTAGTTTCTTGTCAAAGTTCATCATCTATTACAAAGGCCTTGATGTGATTATAGAAAGTAATAGAGAAAAAAATATCTTTTTTGATACCAAAATAGTTCAATTTGCAACTATGTTGTAAAATTCGAAGACAGTTTTGCAAACGGCCCCCTCCCCCCCCAGATACAAACTTCAATTTCCCATTTGTACAGGGTGAGCTGCTGCCACATGAGCCGCTGCCGCCACATGAGCCGCTGCCGCCAACATGAGCCGTGCCGCTGCAACATGAGCCGCTGCCGCCACATGAGCCACTGCCGCCTCAGAGCCGCTGCCCGCTCATGAGCCGCGCCGCCTCATGAGCCGCGCCCCCTCGGACCCTCTCTTTGTGAAATGTCCATGTTCAAGCGCCATCTTGTATCCCCACCCATTGCACTACTTTCCCAAAGTACTTCAGGGTTCTCCAGAAGTTGAGTGTACTGTAAGCACAGGAGTGTTGCAGTTGCGCAAAACATCATGGCATTTTTGGGGGTCTATCAGCGTTTTGTTGGTCATTCGTGCACATGTCAAGATTTTTTTTAAAAACACCTTTTTAGAATTAATTCTCAGTAAACAAACACCCAAACTGATTCATTAATAATCATTATGCAACATCAGTGAACAATAGAAGACTTGCCCCCAGCTTCCAATAGGTGTTTAAAACTGTTCGCATGTGTGTTTAAATCCTAAGCACAGAACCCTATTCGGTGGAAACAAGATGTACAGTTGTACACGGATGACCGGACCGACTCGCCTTGTGAACCGTCATGTGATTGTGGCTTCATGCATAATAGTATTGACACATGATATTGAAGCTACAATGTACAATGGGCGGTTTGGGTTTTGGGTTTTGTTCATAATTGTTTAATTCCATGGGATCATCTCCTCAGAGGTTTCAACAAATTCGGACTTCGGTATGAATGGGAAGAGATGAAATGGCAACTTCCCACCATGGGCACTTTCAGCTCAGGGGCAAAAGCGGGAAAAACCCGTGGCGTTATCGGAGGGCTGGGGTTTCAAGACTTTCCCACGTTCATAAGTAAATTATACTGGGGGGAGGAATGCCAAAGGCTCAGCCACAGTTGCATTTACACCCGATTCAAATATTTTTCGGAAAAAAAAGGGGAAAAAAATAATGGGTGATTCGCTTCGTGATTTTTCAGACGAGAAAAAAAAGAAATAGGATGTCAACATTGGAAGCTTGAGCAATGTTTTGCAAACCACTTTCGTGTTCGTGGTGACTAGCAGGGTAACATTGGGAAATGCATTGAATGGCCAATGTTGTTCTCTCAGGTGTTTAAAGGGATTGATCTATTTGATTAATGGGGGGGGGGTTGCTTAACAATTGGCTGACAGAGCTGTGCCGTGCTGATTATTGGCACTCTTGCAGCATGTTTTGGTTCTTTTATGCATCATTTAAAAAGAGGGGGTAGCGGAGTTAGGCTGGATCACAGCTTATGTATGGCAATGCTTTTGAACTCAACACCCATAAAGGGTGGAGGCATCACACTTTTCAACTATGAAACTTGGTTTCTTATATCTTTGCAAGTATACATGTAGAAGATATTGAAGTGATTTTTGGTATCATTCAAGCTGAAAGACCGGTAATATCTGTGTGAAAGTTGGTTAGGCTATCTTGATTACCTACAGAATTCTATAAAATGTACCTGATATGCTGTGGGGATGTCTCAACGGCAATAGAAATTGGTTTTCGGCGATCTCCTCAGGGAAAGTGGCCTAGTGGCAATGCACAGCAATAGGTGTCCTGAAGGGAAAGCGTCTCAGTGGCAACTCCCAGCAATAAGAGTAAAAAAGGTCATGACGTCAGAGCAGCAGAATTCGGCAACTGAGGTAACTTCAATTGCTCGTAATGGGGTTAAAGCAGTATGTCAGTAATTTCACTATTTTTTCTAAAGTCTTTCACTCTTGGAAAATTATCAATCTGAGTGAAAATGTCAGTTCCAACAAAAAAATTCAATCTGAATTGAATGAAACAGAAAATTGAGTGACTTCACTCTTTCTTAGATTTTTTTCAAATCTGATGAGTGAAATGCAAGGTTCAAGAGTATTTCACTCTTGTTTCGATTATGCTGCCTTTCTTTATATTATGCAAGTTATGCCCAGACATTGACACTGCACGTTTTAAGTATTCAACCCTGTAAACCACGCAGTGATGTCACTGCCAAACTCATAGTGAAAAGCAGAAATAAGATTTTTTTAAAGTTAAAACACATAATTTACCAATTACCCAATGGCAGAAAACAAACACTATATTACCAAATTTACCAATTTACAAATTCCTATTAGTTTGCCACTGTCCATATAATTCATGCTTTTGACAGCAATTGACATATCAATACAACAGAGGACTGGACAAAGTACTGAACATTGGCGCTCTAGCAATTATGCTGAAATTGTAGGTTGTAAAACCTAGTGAAACAAAAAAATTAAAAAAAAAACAAACAATAAATGTAAAACAACTCGTCGTGTAAGCTGCGATCGATCCCCATGACATTGCCGATTGTCTTTGTGGTAAGAGCCATGGCTTGGCTCTGTTACCAACCTGCTCATGTCAAGGGTCCTGGATCTGTTGATCCTGAAATGAACAAGCAATGCGTTGGAGACGGCCTTTCGGTGGCTGCTGCAAAATCAATGGAATAATGCTCCATTCACATATTCGTGAGTGGCTCCAGTGTCGGAGCTCTAAGGTCTCATTGTTAGACCTATTTATTTGATTCTTTCTTGCTGTAAATGCCTTTATATTTTGCATCTGTTTGTTTTTATTTGCTTTGCACTTGAATCTTTGCAAAAGTGCGCATTATAAGTGCCGGGTTACATTACATACCTTCATGGAGCACCTTAAGGGTTTTATGTGAACGTGATTATCGCACTCCTTACCAGATCCTTGCCGACTGGTCTTCCATTTCAAGTGTCAGGTTCTGACCACGTGGAAAGGGCTGTGCAAACACAGTAACGGTATGGTGGTCAGTGCATGACCTTTTTACTGCATTTCACGGGCACTGTATAAGTGAATCTTGCAAAGTAATGTAAAGATGTAATTGTTGGACACTCGCATTTTTTTATGTGAGTGATCAGAAAATGACAATCATGGCCGTCCCGCCGTTCAAGGGCTTAAAAAGTTGACTTTATAGGGCAGACAACCTTTTTTAATGTTAGTTTGCCAATAAACAAACAAACTGACTATCAATATCATCATTATGCAAACGTCGGCGAAAATTGATTACTCACCAATCTTCCCATAAGTGCAAAATATAGTCGAAATGTATTTATAACCTCGAGGACATGTTAGACCCCTACCTCTACCTTGGGGGAGGTGTGTTTGAAAACACGGATAACCCGACCTATTTTCCATTGTGAGGCGTCATGATAGTGGTTGCGCTTCGGTCATCAACAATAATATTGACGCAAAAGGACTCTGTGCATCTTACAATACACAGAACCAGAATCCACACATTGTTTTCATCCAACCTGCGAAAATTTATGTAATTTCAACGCAGAATTATTTACTCCCTAAAACTGGCATGAGTGAGTGGTTGCCAGTGTTCAGAGGTTGGCGGGTCAAAGGTCGAAACGCGTTCGTTTGTTGGTCATCAAAACAACGTGTGGATTGTTTCTGTAGTATTGTAAGATCCTGTTGAGGCAAGTTTGAAAAAAGCTTGACGATGTCAGAAATGACTTATAAATTTGGCAGTTTTTGCTTATTGTTGATACCAGTCCATGTGCCACCGAGGCAGCGCCTCAAACTTTACGTTAGCTGATTACGCTAATGTCCAAATGTTAAAAGATGACGTAACAGACGACAAAAAGGTTAGCTCAGCATAACTATACGTCATCCCTGATCAGTGACACGTATACGGCATAAATTAGGAGCTCATCGAAATTGCCCCTGGGGGCGCTATCAATTGCTATCGAAATAGTCTATGGGCAGGGTTTGAGAATATTGGTAAACAAAACAACGTTTTTCGACCATTGTTTCACATTAGTGTGCGTTTTTGCGCTAATGACCGCCAAACTTTGTTTGTTTTTGTTTCAAAGTTGGCCTTCACGTTTGGGTCTAGTGTCGAGGTCAACTTTCGTTCTGTGGTGTACCAAGAAAATAGCCACTTAAACTACACACCATCCATTTGGCTCTGGCACATGGTCACAACTATTGTATCATTTTCACTCACAATTCCAACTTCAAACATTATTCTGGGTTACCATTAAATACATGGATCAGCAAATCTGAAAGTAAATATGTTTTAAATTTGACTGTATTGTACAATCTTTTTTTTTAGTTTCACTAACCTCTCCACTGTCCCAAAGGGGTATTCAAGATACTCCACTCCAGTTTCGTTTGGAGTTTAAGGTTCATCAGGGTATTTGCTCTCATATGCCAGTCTAGGTGTTGGGAATGGATTCCATTTTGGATTGTTGGCAGTCCTTACAACAGTTCTCAAATCTGTTACAACTTGACACGCATATAATTTAAAGACGACGCACTTTTGCACCTCAGGGAAACAAATTTGCGTCAAGTAGGCGCACTTTCCACACCTAGTGTGAACCCGGTTTTGACCATGGGATGTAACACATGCATGCCTCAACTGCCTTTGAGCTCTTGTTGCAGAAAGATTGATCGCAATTTTTGTCAAAATACTTACATGTTATTTTTTTTTTTGGAGATTTTCCTGTGACTAACCAGACCTTGCAAAGGGGGGCAGAAGGGGGTGCTGAGGCATTTTTCTGAGGGGCGAATTAGGGCCCTTCCGGTCCCTAGAACCTGTACAAAGTCAGTTCATTGGGGTGGGGGGGCTCAGCTTCTGAACAGGGGGGCCTTTGTGTCCCCTGCTGGTTACACCACTGAGAATTTAATAATAAGGTCATCACCCTCATACAGTCTCAAGTGTATCTTTGACAAAAAGAGGAAATATTGTGCATTTGGAGGGAATGTGCAAGAAAAGTTGAAGGTATGTGTCAAGGTAAAATTCACACGTTGTGTTGGCTACATTGATTTGCTTATCAGACTACAGCTAACGAAGGGTTAGGTCATGCATTACTTTCCACGAACCAAAATATTGTAGTGGCAGTGAAAAATAATACAGTGCAGGAAAAAATATTACAGTGCAGTGAAAAAATATAGCATTTGCAGTGAAAAAAATGCAGGAAACCATCTCCGACTCAACACAACAGCAATGCCATTTGAATTGTGCTGCTACGGGTGCATTGATTCCTTGCATCCATGTTTCACCGCCCTGCAAGAATGAATGGGACCTTAAGACTTGATTTTCATGTAGTCACTAGTCCTGAGCGAGTGCTATCTGCACTGCAGGTGCTATACCAACGTTGTTAACTTGCAATGAGTACATGTACGTTTCATATTGCAGTTGGTTCTATACCACCAACTGACCACCGACACCATTACACACAATTTGTCAATGAACTAGGTTCACTTCAAAAAAATGGACAAAACGAAAAATGCAGACCCATTCAAGCCATAGTGTCCCAATGATTGAAACCTCAGGTCTGACGTTTACTTTTATCACGGACATTATCGGTATCTCTGACTGAGGTTACAACAAGATGTTCGTCGTTTCGAATCCGTTTAACAGTGTGGTGTGAAAAGTGGTTCTCACAACGTCAAAATTACCCGCTGTGACTTACTGTACTATGCTCGAGTCTAAAATCAGCTACGGACTTGTTCTTGAGTATGCTAGTTTCCTTGTGCACGTTCGATGTCAAAATCTGACGTGTTTCCGGGGTCATTAATTTTAACATTTTTTGTCGATTTTCCTGTAGCGGCTGCGATAAATCTCGCCAGGTTTATAATGTCCACATTTTACGCATGCGCTTTGCACCACGACTTATCGATATACATTGAAACTATGGATCGCTTATTCATGCGATAGGCATCGAGTCTCTATTCCAATCATGATTACAACCAGAACGTTATCCACATTTAAGCGCACGTCAGACTGTCAGGTCTCATCAAGCGTGCAAGAGCCTAGCTTTTGTTATGTGCCCAAGCACATGTTCCCCTTTACAGTCTTGACCCCTACCCTTCATTTTGATTTGAGACTTAGACTGAAATGTGAGATCGCATACCGCAGAAAATCACGATATTTTGATCATTTAGTGTGAGTCCAGTGAAAAATACAGGTCAACCCTATTGTAGAGTATGTCAAGATAAATGCGTCAACAGTCGTGTAATTCGGATCATTTTCTTTCCGAGTGTTTTGGGTGAGTTTATAAATTGAAAACCTTAAAGGATGTTAAAACATTAACGACTGCATGACTTCGTTTCGTTAAAAGGTTAATAACAGAAGTGAATATAAAAATCCAACCCGAAAAAAAAAAAAATGTCATTGCTTCAGCAGGCTAATTCAAGCAGTGCTCGATTAGGAGCTGGTGTTTTAAAAACTGCACAAATGCATGACTTGGTCGGTGCATGCACAAATGTTGCACATGTTTTCAGCCCAGTTTTTCAAGAAAAAATGCGTTATAGGCATGTAGCTTTTATTTCTAAATCAGTACTGCCTCAAAGCTAGTTCAAGTTACAACCGGATGGCAGCAACACTCGCACAGATCAGAGACCGACCAGTCCCCTACATATTTCCATTTATCTTCCGAGTCGGTTGCCCGGGTCTAGACGCGCCTAAGTGTTGTGCGTTTCGTACGTACCCCGCCTTTATAGCGCATGCCTGTGTAATCCCAACCGCTTGAATTAAACGCCTGTCGCTGTTGGCTTCGAACCACTGCATACACTTGACTTGGACATCCGATTATGGAAGATAAAAGGCCCCACTATAGAGTGGGCTGGATTAATTCTTTGACTAATCGAACATATCGGTGGGAAGTGAGCTAACCCGTCAGAAACAAGCACACATACCAGTTGCTGATTAAGCGAAAAGGGCCCCTTTCCCCCAGCACTTAAGGTGGGGCCCCTTTAGCGTCAAGAAGCAGTGGCATATCGCGACTTTAGAGTGCGACTAATGGTGTGTCCGATGGGGGGCCCTGAAGCCATATTTTAGGGGGGACCTTTCAGCACTGCTGACACGCAGACCTTAAATCGCCACTGCCCATAGCAATGCAAAAACCGTGCGCCAATATCTGCGAAATGACAGCGATTAAACGCCTACACGGGGCATGTGCGTGCAAACTGTCCGAGTCTGAGAAATAAATCCACAAACATGGCCAACATGATAATATTACTAATTCAACGGCCACCTCTTTCACAAAGCTCAAGTGTTGTCCTTTTAGGGATAAATTTAAATTCAGTATTCTGCCACCACATCATTCAACAACATGCTGTTTATTCTGTTGTGCACTGAGGCTGCAAATGAGGTGGTGGCACAATACAAAATTCTTTCAGTGTTGTAGAACACAACCCACATTTTGGATCATTTACGATAACAGCCTTTTCACACTTTTTCTTGTAAATGTACTGTACTGCGGCTGCCCAAGCCAAGAGCTTGCCCAAGCCTACCATTCATGATGCTAGTGCTGGGTAAACTAATCATGATGTGATGAACTTCAACTTGGGCTTGAAGCTGGTGGACATTTAAAAATGGAGGAAGGAAACCTGAACCACCCTGAATCATTGAATACTCGTAGGAGGCAAATTTAACATGGTTGATCTTGATTTCCTATACCTCAATAGTTATAAAATGCTTTAATTTGCAGCGATTTTGTAGCATTTTGTTCTCCAAAAAAAAAAAAAAAAAAAAATACAGTCTCAAGTTGTGTTTGATCAAAAAGAGGGAAATATTGTGCATTTGGAGGGAATTTGGCAATGAAAAAGTTGATGTGTCAAGGGAAAATTTCACGTTGTGTTGCATAACATGTGGTGGAGTTATGCTTAGCATAACTACAGCTAACTAAGGGTTAAGGGTCATTCATACTTCACTGAACCAAAATATTGCAGTGCAGTGAAAAAATAGTACAGTGCAGTGAAAAAATATTACAGTGCAGTGAAAAAAATGCATGAAACCATCTGACTCAACACAACAGCAATGCAATTTGAATTGTGCTGCTACTGCATTGAGTTCCATTGCATCCATTTTCACTGCACTGCAAGAATGAATGGACCTAACTAAGACTTGAGTTACATGTAGTCACTAGTCCTGAGCGAGTGCTATCTGCACTGCAGGGGCTATACCAACTTGTTACTTGCATGCTGACACTGCCGACTCTTAAATCCGCCACTGCACATAGCAATGCAAAAACCGTGCGCCAATATCTGCGAAATGACAGCGATTAAACGCCTACACGGGGCATATGCGTGCAGACTGTCCGAGTCTGAGAAATAAATCCACAAACATGGCCAACATAACATTACTAATTCAACGGCCACCTCTTTCACAAAGCTCAAGTGTTGTCCTTTTAGGGATAAATTTAAATTCAGTATTCTGCCACCACATCATTCAACAACATGCTGTTTATTCTGTTGTGCACTGAGGCTGCAAATGAGGTGGTGGCACAATACAAAATTCTTTCAGTGTTGTAGAACACAACCCACATTTTGGATCATTTACGATAACAACAGCCTTTTCACACTTTTTCTTGTAAATGTACTGTACTGCGGCTGCCCAAGCCTACCATTCATGATGCTAGTGCTGGGTAAACTAATCATGATGTGATGAACTTCAACTTGGGCTTGATGCCTTGAAGCTGGTGGACATTTAAAAATGGAGGAAGGAAACCTGAACCACCCTGAATCATTGAATACTCGTAGGAGGCAAGTTTAACATGGTTGATCTTGATTTCCTATACCTCAATAGTTATAAAATGCTTTAATTTGCAGCGATTTTGTAGCATTTTGTTCTCCATTCTTGCTCATTTCGCGCAGCTCAAACCGTACAATATTATGCATTTTCTCTGAATTTGACCCTCGGAAAAAGGTGGTTTTTGTCACATTATCAAGTTGAATATACATTGAAAATTTATCTCCTGGAGCTTGAAAATCTCAACTTTCATAATATGCTCTATTGTGGTTGAAGGAAGAATGCTACAAGGTAATTTTGGTTAAAAACATGAATTGATTGCGGCGCATCGGAAGCACCATTTGTTTCCTTTTTCGATGCAAGATTCACCGGGCAGGAATGATAAAGGTTTTCCTCATTCGTCCATTGGACGCGCCCACTTGATCCAGGGGTGTCGAAAATGTACGCCATTACTCCCTGCAATGGAATCGAATATAATGTTCCTTTGGTGGTCATACTTACCTAGAAGGAGTAATTTAACTTCTCTTGCAGCTTTTTCTCCGTCTATCCTAAGATTCCTATCGATCATTTTTGACCGCTCAGCGGCCGCTTTGTCCTCTGCACTAGTCGCACACCCCATGGCGACAAATAAAATGTCCCGGGTATCAGCGGCCTAAATCCACAACGATAGCCGCTGTGATAATTTCACAGAAATCAAAACGAATTTTTCTCCACTCCGGGAGTACTTTCTTCTATTTCTCGCCGATCCTGTATCTTCAGTGTCTTCAAACTTGCCGTTCTGATGAAAAATAACGTTATTTCCAGCGTCTATCACGTTAAAATCGACATTTGTAAATAGGCACCACACCCCACAAAATAATAACGGTAGCGAAGTACGAGGGCTGACACACACGATAATAAAATGAATTGACACAGGTGCATTATGGGGGGAAACCCGTATGATGTCCCTTCAACAAGGCAATTTATCAAGATCATACAAGAGGTGATTTTTACACATCATTGGGCGGAATTGATCATGAAAAACGTTCATCAAGCACTAAATAATTGGAGTGGGCGTAAATTTGGAGGGTTTTTTGTTACACATAGTAGGCGCTCGTCCTAAAAAGTGCAATTTTTTTTTTTTTTTACAAACTTAATTATTTCAAAAGCCAAAATACCAGAAAAATGACTTTTGAGTACATTATACATCTAATCAATAATATCAATGAAGATTTAATAAATGCGCCTTTTACAATGTATGCAAGGCGCTGAAAAGAAGAGAAAGAATGAAAAAATATAATTAGGGAAGAGGTGAGATTCAGTTGGCGTCTGAAAGTGTAAACCATGTCTTGGTTTACTGACTCAAAGTGGTAAGGCCATCCCAAAGGCGGGGGCAGCGATGGAAAATGCCCAATCGCCTGCCATCTTCCTGGAACGAGGAACCATCGAAACTGACAGCAGTGCTGGAGCGAAGAGAATAGGGAGGCTTGCGACATGAAAATTAAGATGATAACTCAATGTTGTAACTTCAAAAATTCTAAAGCTTATTTGCCAGACCTGCAAAATAGCGTGAACCAATAATTATGCATAAATCCTCATTATTAATAGTTATTGATAAAAAAAATCAAACACTGGTTGGTGGACCGGGGAAAATTCCTGTGGGTGTGTGTGTGTGTGTGGTGTGCGTGTGTGTGGGATGTGTATATATATATATCTATATTATATATAAGGATATATATATTATATATAATATATATATATATATAGTTACGAATAGATATTAGAATTATGATAGATATATATAATAGTTATATATGACAATTTTGAAAAGTGAAATTTCATAAGCCATGAAAATATCCGTGATGATCAAAATTAATTTGAAAAGTTGTTAATTGAACATTTATGAAAACATTTTTAGCTTTATTTTCTTGAATGATAAAAACAATCAACTGCATGTCCATAGATCCTTTTCGTGACAAATTAGATGTTTTCAGTGTAGTTCTTTCATACTGGTAGATGGGGCACTTCAACAATATGAATCCAATTAAAATATCAGCGCTTTTACATTTTTTCCCCCCTTCCCCCCCCCCCATCCCCACCCCGCCAAAAAAAGCCAAAACGAACTAAATAAATCACTTATAATAAAAAAAAAGCCCCCCTTTTTTTTTTTTTTTTTTTAATGTCTTTATTTTCTTTAAATTTTCCAATTTATTCAAGCATTATTCTAGAAATACTTTCAAGAATGAGGCTGGTTAAGGTATAGTGTTGGTCGTTTTCGGGTGACATTTTCATTTGAGTATAATTGATAAGAGATGGTTTGTTTATATACAATGTAAAAACATAAGACCGAAGAGCCTCCCAAAATGAAGTACTTTTCTGCGCATTGTACGTATATGTAAATGATAAAAGTAAAAAGTCCAAAAGCCAAATTTGTTTTTCGAAAGTATGAATTTGTGCTCCCCAAAACTAGTTCATAAGGAAACTTTTTTACTTAACACTTATAGGCCTATGGTCTTGTTGTACTCCCGCTGGTGTATAAAGGGGACCCCCCTGAAACCACTATTGCCGTTGGATTTTTTGTTACCAAAACTCTGGTCATTTGATATGGGCAAACAACGACCACATCAGAAATGAAAGTCGGTTGCAAAAGCCACCTAGTCAAAACAGTGGTCCCAAAACCGATTTTTAAGATGCCCCGTAACAAAAATTCTCCCCGCCCAAAAATGAAAATTCACTTGCCTGAAGGAATTTTCGATATATTGGCTCATAAAGAAGCATAAATCTTGCGAAATAAATATTTAAAAAAGTTAACTTTCAATAGATTAAGGGACAAAACAAGCCTCTGAATACGCCACCAAAAATGCTATGTGGTTGTAAAATTGCATCAAGCAGTGTCATATCATAGATTGTAACATCAAAATTGGTGTCAATATAATACTATATGGTGGTAAATCTAACACCAGTGGGGGCGGTCCCGTATTGATTCCAGGATGTTGTTAAAATTAACAAACACCCATGTTTGTTAAATTTAGCACTTCATTTTTTGAAGTGTATTTTATATTACACCCAGAGTGTGTTTTTGAACCAAACCCACAATGCAATGCAATTCTTCCCATACTGTTGCTGTACTAAAAACACTGTCAGTACTTTTGGGTAAAAATGTTCACAAGTTACTATCCACAGTCACTTCATGATATGCTAAATATTCCTTAAGTACTACTTCTAATGCTTTGGCTTTGTGAGCTAAAATTATTGTAAAAATCATGGTTTTTATTTGTTAAGTAAGATCGGAATTTTTGAGGATGATCACATCCTTTGAGGCAAAATTTCCCCAAACTGGTGCATTGCCCGGTATTGGACAATACACCCTCTGATACACCTAACATACTCAGTGGCAATCAACCTCTGGTGGGCATGTTCCCTTCCCCTTTGTCCCCCTCTGAATTTTTTTGAGGGGAAATCGGGAAATAAAACACGCTATTCATGTTAATCACATCCCTTTTTCGGACTCTTTGTGTCCTCAAACCGGGATATTTTTTGCTTGGTGATCGGGGAATTTGTTGCATTACCGGAAATTGCCCCCTGCCCCCTCTAAACCACCGGACTGGCTAGGCTACGCGCCTGAACATACCTTATTACACAACAGATATATGCGAATTATCGGCATTTTTATTTATTTTAACCACCGGAGGGGTTTTTTTTTTAGAACCCATACCTTTGAATATAATGTGTATCCACCATCGCGTCATAAAGCTAGATGCCGTGTGTTTCGATTCGTTATAAATCTTGTCATAATACCAATCTCCTATTACAAGCATAGTAGGCCAAGCCAATGTAGTATTTCGATAAACTAAGCTTTTGAAAATAACAAAAACCCATTTTTTTCATGGGAAACTGAAGAGAAACGGTTTATATCGAGAAAACTGTGACTGATAACTAGTTTTGCAAAGAGAAAAAACTTTTTTTTGTCAATTAATAAAGAAATTTTTTGCCTCAGAGACGCTTAATTTTAGCCAAATTCAGCTCCCATGCCCTGCAAATTTCTCAAAATTTCAGCTCCCAAGCCCCTAGTCTACTTTCAGAGACAAAATCAGTTCCTCAGTTTCCCAAGCCCCAAGTTCGGAATCAGGCCGCACATCCCTACCTGAAAAAAATTGAGTGCCCACGGGGTCTCTTCAAAGGTGTGTGCACTCAAGTTAAATCTACTCAATGATAAAACGTTCAAACACGACCGGGTTCTACTCATCTCTTTATGTAACCCACGAAAATCTCGGTTGTTTACGACGGCATTATTTAATTACTGGGCAAAGTCAACTATTGGTGATAATACAGAAAATATCTTCGCTTTTTTCACCAACTTCAAAATGCTGTCCTTCAGTTACAAAATGAAGTATTGGAAAAATTACCGATAAGGTTCAACACAATATAGTGAATGCTATAACTCAAATTATATATTATAGAAAATACTTATTTTCTCTAATTCTGTTATTTAAATAATGTAATTAATATAAAAAATTGCAATCCTTTTGATTTAAGGTGCAACAAGAATGTTCCAATCAGTGACCCTAAAAAATCGAAAGTATTGATTTTTGCCTTGATGTAAGCAGTCCCATCAAAATAAACCCATCGAAAAGATTAGCTGAGAAATGTTTCTTTGTACAAAAAGTGAAATTTATAATTTCGTATAGGAGCAAATACGAATTCCGCCTATGTTGTATATTGAAATATACGCGATTAGAAAAAAAAAAAAATGCCCCCACACTCTTTTCTCTCTTTTAAGACATTTCTGTAAGCCAAACAAAGAAGTCTATTGAGTGTTCAGTCCTATTTGAAATTACTATTATGGGACAACAATATTTGGTTCCTCAAAAACTCTCGTTGTTCCCCTTAAGTAGTCACAAGAGAATTTTGCTGTATCAAATAAATGCATTTTAAGTAGTTTGAAGTGTATGTCGAACTATTTGGCTTGTATTATTGAAATTATTTGCTTGATATTCAGAACTTAAAGTTTAATCATTATTTGTCTCATTATAATAATTAGAACAAATGATTGCCACTTGGTCAAAACATATTATATTGATCTGTAGCTCAAAAAATATACTGTGAAGCTGGTATTTTCTCCAATTTTAACACATTAAGAAAAGAGGTAGTCAAAAAACATTTGACCCCGTGATGGTCAACTATACACCAACTACAATTTAGTCAATGTTGAACACTTGAAGTCATTGTGTACTAATTTGTAGCGTAGATAAACATGTTAACATTCAATAAATTACTACAAACATACAAAATGACTATCGTAGTAGTCATAAACTGACTACAAAGTGGTTGGTGTATCATGGTATAGTTGACCGTTATCAGGGTTCAAATTTGACTACCTTTGTTAAGTGTGTATACTATTTCCCAATTAATTGACACTATAAGCTTGAAAGTCAATGCCTTATTTAAAATAATTATTATTTCTTATTTACCAAAAATTGTAACATTTAATCACTTAAACTTGTTGCGGTTTACTTTTTAACTCAAATCTGCTAAGTTAATAATTCAAGTTCTAACAACAAGCAAGACAATTGGGAAAACTCAAAGGACACAAACAGGTACTATTTTAGTATTTATGTTTCCCCTTTCATTTGTTTTTATAGATATTAGGTATAGTCAAAACTCTTGTTATTGCATCCATTCAATGTTTTGGTGTGGATAATTTGTTCATTTTAATATGCAATATATTAATTTTCAATAACCGAAAAAATTATATCAATCCTATATGTTCGTATATCTTTCAAGGTAATCGTAATTATGGTGAGTAATAAATTGGGTTTCATATAGCCGAGGGTCCCCAGGGTTTGATTCCCGTGAGGTAGGGTATATATACGTAGAAAAGTTACTTTACTACACACCTTAAAAAAATATTTTCAAGAACGGGGTCTTTTTTTTAACCCGTTTTGAGTCACCTATGCACCCCGACTAAAATGGGGTTAAAATGTGACCATTGTTTGTGTTAAAAACGTGTGAATGGCCCCTGGATGCACCCAAAAATTGTTCCCAAATCCCAGCTGGGACCCACATCATAGTCAATGCAAATGGTTGAATTCTCTCCGTAACTTGCAGATCCTACAACACTGTGGAGCCGGGGGGGTACTCATGGAAAAGGGAGGTACATATGGTGCGTCGATAATGGGTCGCTTTTCACGCACTTACTATAAATGGGTCATTTTCCCCACCAATCTACTATAAAGATGGGTCACTTTTTTAGGTCCATTTCTACTATATAAATGGGTCCATTTTTTTTATTTTTTTTATTTTTTTTATTTTTTTTATTTTTCAAATTTTCGCTAAAATCACAAATGAAAATGGTTGAATTTTTGATTTAGTAAAAAGTTTACTATAAAATGGGCCGATTTTGCTTATATTACTATGTAAAATGATGCGAATTTCAAAGCCAACTAGTATTATGGGTCGAAATTCGAACCAACTATATAAATGGGTCATATTTTTGTATAATTTGGTCACTATAACATGGGTCGATTTTTTATTTTTTGATTATAAAACCAGGTGTACGCCCACACCGTACCCATTTGGGTCGAGTACCCCCCGCGGGCTGTGGAGCTTGATTCTGATCACAGAATACTCACTCATCAAACCGTCTCCAAGCCAGCCTTAGAACATCTAAAGTAAGCCTGCAGAAGACAAAGCCGTTTGACATTGGAAGAAGCTACAAAATAAATAATCCTTCTTCCAATCAACAACCAATTTCAGATCGATTCAGATCCAGAGGTGGGGGGGAGGTAAATGTTTGCAGTTCATCCACACGTTGTGTGCGTGAAGTTTTCACCACTCTTACACCCCCTGAACAGTGTAATCACTAACCATCTTTGTTCCTTTGCCTAAGAAAGGAGACTTCAGCTGCATGAATAATTACAGAGGAATTACCTTGATGTCAGTGGCAAGACAAGGCTACAACAAAATCCTGTTAACAAAAATACGAGAGCATGTTGATCCTACACTAAGATCCAACCAAGCTTGTTTTCGCCCAGGTAGAAGTTGTGCACAGCAGGTTCACATCCTGAGGAGAATCATGAGGCTTTTCCGAGTTATCAAGCCCTCCCCTCAACCATCACCTTCAATCGAGTTTAAGAAAGCCTTTGACTCGATCAATAGGAAGGTCCTGTTTCTCGTTCTCCGGCACTATGGTGTATCCCCGACAGTTGGTAAAGCCATAGGCGTTCTCTAACAGCATTCCAAAGTGCTGTTATTGTAGATGGAAATATCTCGGAACCTTTCCTCGTTTCAACAGGGGTACTGCAGGGAGATGTATTAGCGCCCTTTATTTTCATTGTCGCTGATAGACTACTTGCTGCAAAGGCAACTAAAAGATACATTTCCAGGATTGATGACAACATCCACGTCCTCCATGAGTATCCAGCCAAGTCCTTCTAAACCGACCTAGATTTCGCTGACGATATCGCGCCTAACGTGGAGTCTTCAATTCCTAGAGCTCAGGCACAGTTATCAAGAACAGCAACTGCAGCTGAAGAATTGGCCTTATCATCAGTGGACCCAGTCCTAAAATCCAAAACTAGGCAGTATTTGCACTTTTTTTTTCCGAAATCATGAAACTTTTGTGTGCTTATACATATTGATGACACACAAGCCCCCGAACAATTTCTGAGCGAGTGCCAAAAATGTAGCCCCCCTTTGGCCTACAGCGCCCTCTCATAGTTTACCCAATTATTAAATATTCTTTCAAGAGCTTAAATGCCATAATTTCACACTATGTTGACCAAATACGGTATAGGAAGATTTAAAATGATTGCATATTATAGAGCTAAAATTTTTGATTTAGGTTAAACCACATGGCTGCATCTTAGATTTAAAATGGGCCGCCACTGAAATCTATCTTTAAGCCTAATTTGATTAGAATGATAAAAACCACTAATTTTAAGACATCCAACATTGGTAATGCCTGAGGAGTTCAGAAACGCATTTATGCATTGCAGTTGATAACAATAGCGAATCTCGAATTTAGATTGTAATCTGTTTCAAAATGGCCGCTAATGAACTATTATTTCGAATTTAACGCCAATATGAAATGTATTTGGAGGGTTGGTGATCAAATTTCACCGCTGTGGTCAAACAAGTTCCTGTACTAGATTTAAGCACTCTAATTTGTCATATTTTTTTTTAGATCAAGATCATATTGATGCCATCTTAGATTTCCAAATGGCCACCATTTTTAAAACATTCTTAAATTTTATCCCTATATTAATTTCATATGAAATGCTACCGAGCCTGTTTCGAAATGGAAAGGGTATAAGGACACAATACTTGTACTTGTTAAAAAACATGTTGTGTTGGAGAATTTAGTCACTGAATTATGTAATTTTCCCCCCCCCTTTTCCCCCCCCCCTATCTATTATATTTTCATTGAGAGCTAACAAATCCATCCGATTAGCAGATATGAGCCATGTGTATTGATATGCGAGTTACATTCTTTATTTGGACTGCCAAGACGAAGATACACTTTTGTATATGAATGTTAAACTTTGGTCTGAAGAGAAATTCTTCTAGTTTGAGTATCTGAGTGCAAAGTGCAAACATAATTGTACGATGAACACTTGCACACAAGTTTGGCAATGTCCTTCCAGCACTCTTGCTTTTCTAGTAGTAATTTGTGAATACACACATGTGTTTAGTTTTTAGATATTTGTGGCACTTCCTGAAAACATTTCTGAATAGTATTGAAAACTGCAGCAATTAGACTTTTATTCATAGTAACATCTTGCTAAAAGTTTTGCAGTAGAGAATGAATAAGGCTGTGAAACGTCATGTCCGTTTATATTAAACAATTCAAAACAAATCGTATCAAGCCAATTGGCTAGCAAAGCATAAATGTGATATAAATTGGATCGATTAAGCCCAACTTAATTGGTCGAGCTATGATTTTTTTTAAAATTGCAAAAATTAGACCCAGTCGAGCCCAATATTTTACAACTCATAGCGAGACCATTAAATATTGGGCATAATCGTACCGATTTTATCAATACAGTTTTGATCCGATATTTTCACACCGTGGCTCCGCTAGACTTGATAATGTACTAAACTGGCCATAGAAGACTGTGTATATTAGAGATTGTCGACAACATTTAAAGGGATGTTTTTGTTCATAGATCAAGTGAAACATTACTGTGCTTTAATATTCACCACTGGGTTAATAATGATAAAATATGAACTTTCGTCTGATATCCAAATCTTCAATTTTGATGTAAGTAATGGGGGTGACGAGGGGTCCATTTGGGTCACCCCCCTTTAATTTTTGCCCTATAATCGAACATAGGATAAAAAAGATACTGGTATGATTGTTTTTGGTGTTCAAGCTTAAGCTTTTGCCAATCCCTAAAACCTCCCCGCCCTACCACTCAATGTTGAGTTTGTTCGGCCGCATCTGTAACACATTTTCAGGTTTCACCCTTTGTTCCTTCGGTAAGAAAAGTGGGCCAACACTTTTGTTCAAGATTATAGCCAATATCACAGAATAGCAATGCATATCTTTTTAAAATGTCCAGAAATGACTTTTGTTTGAAAAAAACAGCTTAAGTTTCAGCTAACTTTTGGCACATTAGAACGTTTGACCGTAGGCTTGGTCTTTTTAGTACAGGGCTTCCAATACCTAACATTAGTTTTAGGCCAGTATAAGTCAATGATTTCCTGAATTTGGTGTTGTATGGCATTGGGCACCAAGTTTGGTTTTGGTAGAAATTGATACCTCTTAGAATCTCAAGCAAATCATGGTCTATATCCAATTTGGCCCAACGTTTTCAGGCCCATTTTATCAAAATTTGTAAAATTAAAAAAAAATGTTGTTCCACCTGAGTAAATTATGCTTATTTGAGATTTTGGTAAAACTTGCCAAAAGACCATTTATATAGGGCCCATCAACCAAGAAAAGTTGCCCATTGGATAACTGACCACTGTCTAAAATGATGGCATGTTTGTGAGACGTCAATAGAGTCATCTGTACTAACTATCCCGTCAGTACCTGCAGGCTTTCCATGGAGCCTTTTGAAAGTCCTGGATATCTCATTTGGGTACACTTGTGCGTCATTTTTTATACATCCTGTACTACTTGGTCCTCTTATTGGGACTGGAAGCTAGGTGGAACCAACTACATATGGACCCCCCCCACATCTCTACGGTGGCAAGCTTGAGTGAGCTGGATCGAAGTAGTTGCTCAAGAAGCATGGATGCCAATCCAGAATAGCTGGCTTTAATGCACTATACTTATAATGCAAGTCCCCACAACTCATCATGCCCAAAATAACTCTGACTCAGGATTTAAGATACTAGTAAGCTGCTTGGTATAGCATACTAACTAAGCTTCCTACAAAGGGGTCATTTTAGTTTTCGCAGTAGAACTAAGAATCAAAGTGTGGTTACAAGAGGTAGAAATATATTGCAAAATGGTTCAATGGCAGCCCTTTTCTTGCCTCTTGGATATCAATTGCTGCTATTGCTGGGCTACTACAAAGTCAGCAGTGTTCTTTCTAACCTCTTAGCATTGTCATGTGTGACCGTCCTTAGTGTTTTTTTCCTCATTCATAAGCGGATTAATGCTTAATGTGATAATTAGTGGATTTTTAGTGGCAGCCATTTTGAAATCTAAGGGTATGGTATATTGAGAATCAAATGACCTAAATCAATTGCCAGATATATTGCAGCACCTACTGGACTTATGTTCAGTCAAACATAACTGACAATGATCATTAAACCCTTCAAAAGTATGCTTCATTTGAGCTAAATTCCAAATAAGTTCATTGGCGGCCATTTTTTGAAATCAACCGCCATCTGGAAATTCATGATTACTGCTATCTGTTTTCTGCTGCAATATCATCAGTGGGTGCTTTCTGAACTCCTCAGGCATTATAATGTTGGGTTTTCCTCAAAATTAGCAGTTTTATCATACTTAACTCAAGTTAGGCTTAAATGTTGGCTTTCAATTGCGGCCATTTTGAAATCTTAAGATGGCAGTCATATTGATATGACGTAAAATGAAATAGTTATATATTTGTGCATCAGGTTAACCTTATTGGACCTTTTATTGGTCAAAAAAGGTTGTATGTTTGGCATAATACGTCTTGAAAGGAATATTTTAATAAGTGGGTAACACTAGAGGCGCTGTAGGCCAATCGGGGCGCTACATTTTTGTGCACTCGATCATATTATTCAGGGGCTCAATATGTATAGGCAATGCCAAGTTCACGCTTTTAGGAAAAAGTGCACAATAATGTGCGAGGGACTGGCTATTTGCAAAGACAAGTATCCTGACTACACTCAAAAACCCAAAAAAAAACACAACTTCAGACACTGCTTAAAGTTTTTTATGGCGATGCATCAACCATGTTCCCGACTTCAAATATCTTGTTGTATGAATGGCTTCCAGTTCTAAAGACCTTAACAAACGAAAAGCCCTTGCCTGGGCAGTATTTTGGAAGTTGGGCGCTCTGGAGAAGTCAACGTATACCAAGCGGCAATGAAGCTACGCCTGCTTCAACACCAAATTTGGTGACAGTATTTTTGTATTGCTCGACCGAACTTGTGTGCTGAACAAAACAATTTGCGTTAATGTCAATTTCTTTCGCAACATGTTTGCTACGGCTCATGCTGAACGTTCAAGCGCATTGATGTGTCCACAAAGTGCCAAAATTCTATGCTGATACAGGTACGGAGCCTCTTATAAACCGAGTAAGACTGAGACAGCTTACTTTTCCGCTTGGTCATATTCTATGATGGCCCGGGGAAGCATTAGGTTATATGCTTTCCTAACAACCACCAACACATGGCAATAAGAAGCCAGGAGCCGTCAGAGAACAGTCATATCTCTCTACAAATCCAAAAGCTCTTGGTGACACACACAACATGTTGCAAACAAAGGCATCTCCAACTTGGCCGCAACAGCACGTGAACTGGAGGAAACAACTTGCGATCCAGCCTGCTGCGCAGTCGACTGATAATGAGGACTTGCGTTTTTAGTATGACATGTTAATTAACACTACTTATTAAACACTATGATCCCCCGACGGTTATTTTTCGGCCTGAAATCTTGACAGAAAGTAGAAAACGCAGTGTTCAAAATTACGAATCCCCATTCACCTTACAACATACAAGTGTCATTCAGGTGTCAGTGCGAATATGTTCGATACCTATACCTGTTACATACATGCAAAAATCTGATTTCGATAATTTTGTTGATTTTCTGATTAAGCAAATCACTATAATAGTGCCTTTAAGATGAACAATGCTGCAATGTAAAACATTGTACCTCAAATCTATCCTTTTCCCTCTTTTCTTTTCCTATTTCCCCACATACCTATTAATTTGAGTTCCAGCCACTTAAACCATTAATAATTGGAGTAACTTGATAATTTCTTAGTGTACTTATTATATAAGCGCAATAAAGTAGTGTGATTTTTAAGTACAATGTAGAAAAATATCATGAGTTGTACTAATTGAAACATTTTCAGCCATCTCACTTAAAATACATGCACGATTAATGATTACTCATTGAAAATACACAATAAAATTGAATGCAACCCGATTACACTCAATTTTATAGATAGAGGATATTATTTTTACACTTTTAAACAATTTCAATAACGTAAGATGTTTAACATGAGAAAATATAAGTATTTTGATTCAACTAATTTTTACATTGTACTGTAACTTTTACGTTTTTTGTTGTTGCAGAATTGCTGTTAGAACTTTCCTGTTAAATTTACAGTATTTTTACAGTGAATTAATTTTATTGCAAAGCTTTATTGCAAAAACATTATAGTTTATATGGAAATCAATTCTAATTACAAAATAACCAATTTAGAACCTTACCAGTCCTCTTTCTATCTTCACTGGTACATTATTTTAGCTTATTTTGCCTCTAAGAGATGATAACGCCTAAGAAAACCGATGTCTGCTAGCTCACCATGCTCACAGGCTAACTCTTTTGGGTTTTTCCAAACAGGCCAATCACTTTGTAATTAAATTTTACAAGGAAAACAAGGTATATCTGAATGAAAAGCATGCTCAAAATGAAGAACGCTTCAATGCCCACAATGTACTTACAAAATCATTTTCCTAAACATTTTTAAATGTTAGATTATGTAGTTCAAAATCTAAAACTTCAATCGCCGATATCTCGAAATGTGACTTTTGGTCGATTGGCCTGTTTGGAAGATTCATGACGACATAATGCTTGCCCATATACTAACCACTGTGTGAAATAGATAGCTCATATCGAAGTCCTTCATATAGAAAATCACAACTTTGTTATAAAATTCCGTATCCGGAATTTTTGTTATATACAGTAGAGTATACTGCCTATGTTATAATATGTCGATGTTATAATCCTATTCATCTATTGTCCTATTGTTTTTACCAGAAAAAATTTATAAATTCCTATCTTTGTGAACTTATTTTGAAAAGGTAAGGTGTAAACTACTTTGAGAATGGAAACAATTTTTATTTTTGCAAATTGTTTCTTACTTTTGACATGGAGTCTGCCTTGTTATGATAATCCGTGATTTTGGAAATTACTTTGAGAAATGGAAACAACAATACTTTTTAAAAAAGTACAAATCATTTTCTTATTTTGATTTATATTCCGGGATATGTGAATTACTTTGAGAATGTGAAAAATGGAAAAAATTGGTATTAAAAAGTGTCAAAAATTTTTTAGTTAGTGAATTATAGGCCTATTCTGGGATGTTTGCAAGTTACTTTGAAAAATGGAAACAAAAATTTAAAACTTGTATGAACCATAGAGATAATTACCTCTATGTTGAACACCACTTGTATTAAAAGGTGCCAATCATTTTTAGTTAGTTTACCAGGACCACGTGTAAGCCTATGACAGTCAAGTGGTACTCTCTGTAATGATTGAAGAAGGCAGTTGCAAATGATCCGTTATAATGGTGGCTAATAGCTTAGCGGATTATAACATCGACAGATTAACATGGGCATTTTTCCCAACATTATCCTATGGCTCCTAATACTATTCATAATGTTTGCCTGTCATTCAAAACGGAAAATCGGATCAATCAATTGGCAGTTTTAAGTTATTGTCTTTAGCTCTAGTTGATTATTTTTAATTATGCACACACCAAGAAATATTTCCAATCTCTGGGTCAGCTTTAAGTTATTTCTTAAGTTTAATGTGTAAAACTACTACAAAATTGCTCGTGTCCATATTCTTTTTTACGAATTGGCCTGGTGTCATAACTTTAAAATTATAAGTTAAATGGAGTCCTGGTTTTTCTTTTTCCAATTTTGAGTATATATGGAGAATATCTTTCGTTAGAAATCGAAAAATGAAAAAATTGAGGAAACCTTCCATAGAAGCCGACTGCTATCGGAGGAAAGTTAAACTTTACCTTTAACTTTCAGTATTTTGTGGTTGGATTTATCTTGTCCTGAAATTGCCACATTTTGCGTAAATTGAACATTGCGGTCTTAAAAGTAGATTGTAATACCCACGATAGCATCGGTCTTCCCTCTAGGGACGTTCTCATTTTTGATTTTTCGATTCTACCTAAAGATATTCTCCAATATTACTCAATTTTGGAAAAGAACAGTAAAAATCACACTTTTTGACACTTTTTTTCCTTAATTTCGAAAAGTAAGCTCTATTTTAAAAAAAAAATGGAAAAAACCCGTCCCTAGACAAATTTGTCTTGTTTCTAAAAAATAACATAAGAAATCATGAAAATTCAAATTGTTTTTGTTATGCTGTCTGAAAATTTTGGGGCAAATCGTGGGTTTTTTTTATTAGTATTTTTTCCTCAAAAGATGGAAAGTTTTACATTAACTGAATGCACATCATCGGGTTCATCAGTCCACATTTTTGCTTATCTAGCAATGTATACTTTACATACAATAATCAATATTTGCAAAGTTACAAACCAAAATTAATACTCGGAAACTCAAGTTCACACCTGCTGCCCTTAAAGTGACAGAGGTAAATTTTTTTAGGATACAATTTTCTCTCAAATTGCACAGGATCGCCTACCAAGAACGTTCGAAAGGTTTATTGGACAAACAAGTTACAAAAGAAGACAGTAAACCGTTGTTTTTGAACTGGCCTGACTGACTATCGGATTGTCCCATAGAACACCGTGCTTTGACTTTCTGTCGTGCACGACAGAAGTACTACTACTAAATCATCAACTTACATAAAACGGCGTATCGGCTTATTTCACGTCATTGGTGATCTATCACTGGAAAACATTCCAATATGCAAAAAATCCGAGTTCGAAAAAAATTGGGCGCACTTCTTTCTGGAATCCTCCTCATGTCTCTTTAAAAATGGTCAAATAGTTGATTTAATCGGCAAAAAGATACAGCTCAGCATTGTCTTCAATGGATAACCTTTGTTGGTAACGATAGAACACAGGTTGATGTTTAAAATAGTGCAAAAATCCGAAATTCGTGTGAAAACAAAAGCACTAGGGTTGACACTACCCTTAAGTTAATAATTCAAAGTTATATTAACAATTCAAATGACACAAACAAGCAGCAATTTAGTATCATATTTTCCCTTCAAATTTTTGATAGAGAGTTAAAAACCTTTTGTAGTATATCCTTTCATGTTTTGTATGCTATTTCTTCCTTTCAATTCGCAGTAGTATATTTAATTGGAAAGAAAAACAATGTATATAAATTAAATATTCTCATAATTCATTGTATAGGTAGCGTATAGTATTGGGGTTAATATTTGGTTGCATAAGCAGAGGGTTCGGGGTTCGGTTCCCAGTTAGATTGGCCTACATGTATAAAATTTACTTACATGATTAATTACCAGCTAAATAATATAACGTAAGTTACTTTTGCACTTTTTTAATATTCATAAAGAGGAAATATTTGGCTCTGCCCCAAAAGTTGTTGCTTTTCAAAAACAATTTTGTTATCAACACTCCCTTTTTAAAAACAAAATTCTCTCAATTTGCACTTGATTGTTATAAAACATGAGTATATATATTTAATTTATAGGAAATAATACCACGTTTCAAATAGAAACTTGACATACAAGAGCCTGAGAATCTTCGAAACAGGAGTCTTTTAGTGACTTGTGGCAGGTGTGGCAGGAGTTATAGTCCTCCGGACTCGCAGTCCGACTACAAAGGTGAATGGGCACTGTACTGGATTAGCTTGGAAATGGTTAAATTGGGCCTTTGGATACAAACTGTACTAAAAACTGCATGACCTTTTAAACCAAAATTTGGTCAAAATTAGGTTTCATTTCTTTTTTTTTGTTTGTTATTTGGTTGAGAAAAAAATGGAGGTTTTCGGTGACAGCGATAAAACATATTTCGAGATCTTCATTAATTTTCTGCTGAGGTATTTTTTGTTGTTGTCTTAAAGTTATGACCCATTATGATGTCAGGATATCCATCTTATTGCCGCATCTCTTTGCCATAATTAGGCCTATTGAATTCCAGGTATAAGTCGGATTGAGCCATCGGGGGGGAGGGGGGAGCTGGAGGCAATCAACTTTGGTTTGGGTAGGGGGGTACCGGGTGTGCGGCGCAAAGTGCCGAACCGCGGCTTGTTTGACTCCCATCAAACAGCGCATTGATTACAAAATTCTCGCACTCGTGTATAAAGCACTTCACGGACAGGCTCCATCTGATATCATCGATATGCTTCAAGTTCGGGTAACTCAAAGGCAGCTTAGATCATCATCCTCCGATGGTACTTTTCTTGTTCTTTTGGGGACCGTTCCTTTGCTGCCAATGCTCCCAAATTATGGAATAGACTACCTGACCATATTAAAAATTGTACTTTTGAACAGTTTAAGAAGCTCCTGAAGAGCCATCTATTTCAGGATGCCTATCAGCAGTACTTTCTTGAGCTTGAGCGCCGTTGAACATGTTTATGTATTTGGCGCTAGGACATAATTTTTTTCTGATTGATTGATTGATCATGTTGATTGTGAACTGAAATTTTGGCGAAAGTATAGGGTCTTCGGAACTGATTTTTTTTGCCAATTTTATGGACTTGGGAACTGAATTTTAGGCCAAATTATAAGTTTAGGAGCTGAAGAACAATTTCCCATAATTTTAACAATGGAGCCAAAATTTGTGAGTTTTGTGGCTAAGTACTAGTATTAAGAACTAAAAAACATATAGACGAACAGGAGAGTCTAAAATAACTGTTAAAAAAGAGGCGCGAAATGGGGGTCTTTGTACATACCCGTTACGCTTTATATAGGTTAATCACCCCCCACCCCCCCACCCCGAGCCACATTGTGGCACACGAGAGAAAACGGGTACGGGTGTTGTAGACTGTTTTATATTAAACCGTTTTGGTACATTTGTACCATTTTATTCAACGACAATTTTTAAGCCCCGTCAACCCCTCCCAACGTCATAGACATATTTCAACTGAGCTTTAAAAAAAACACAATTACAAGAAAATGATATTTGTGCTAAAATTACACACACTGTTTAAAACGTGTTCTTAAAAACGTCGTTTTCACTGTCCGCCGGGACACGAAAAGTGCCAAATAATGTAAAAGTGACCGAAAGGCAAATAAACAGTAAAAAAAACGTTCATTTTAACTGTTGTTGAGTCGCAGCTGCCAGTCAAAACGACGTTATTTTAATGAACATTTTTAACAGTGCAATAGGGTTTTTTTATATTGTTCGTTTAATTTTTTCGTATTTGTATCATTGAACTGAAAGTTGATACATCCTAGCGGGACTAGAACTTGATTATGTGAATAAGATACCCCTATATGGCGGGAGTCCCGCATTTGCAAGCCTAGTCCCTCTTTTTTGGAGGGTAACGAGCCTTGGTTCCCGAACCAAAATCTAAGGCCCCCCCCCGGTGTGGGAGTGGATGCAGAGCGAAGCGCGGAATCCGGACGTGTCGTAACAGTCCTTTCCCGATTATTTTCCCATGCAAAAAGTATAGAAACACTTTGAAACTCCAAGATGGTTCCAATACGGCCACAACAAAATGTGGTCTTGCGTGTACAAGAAATTTTAAAATAGGGGGAGGGCGGGTGTTTTTTTTTTTAATATCATTACTACATCCAAATATCACACATATTAGTCTATGTAATGTATTAATCTTGATACTTTGCCTCTTATTATTGAAAATCTTAAAGAGAGTTGCCAAAGTTACACAGGACACAAAAAATATTGAGAAAAATAGGTTAAAATCAGGTTAAAAACCACTTGAAAAATAAGATTTTTGAAATCAATAAAAAACATTAAGGGTAGTCTACTTTTGTACCGGGCTTGATTTCAAAAATTAGCGGGTCGGGCGGGTTACACAATCAAACAATTTTTTTGGCCTAAATGATATAGGCCTACTTGGGAATGGGCAAACTTATTAGGAAAAAAGCACCAATCGGAAGGCGTTCGTGGAGAGTCGTACCCGTTCAGTCAAAACCTCTCCAAAACTCTTTTGAAATAAAATTGGCTGAAGGAAGGAAATATTTATGGCAGGTTGTAGATAGCCAAATACATTCACGAAAAGGTGAAATAGGTAAAAATAGTAAGGAAATGTTTTGAACTAAAAAAGGGGCGCTGCAAAGTGGACATGGTGCCACGAAGCGAGATTGGGAACAGGAAGGATGCCTTCCTACTCCCTATCCGCCCAAAGCGCGGAATCCTTGCAACATTAGGTTTTTTCAGGACACATTTTCTAATGGAAAAGTGATATCCCAATTTAAATTTAACATGTGTAATAACAAAAATAATGATACATTTGGTAGCTTTGGTAAATTAATTGTTGTTGGAATGGAGCAAAAAATTACCTATTTTTTGATCCCCCTAATACGATGGACATGTTTTGGACTAATTTTTTGGATCTCACTATATTGTCCAACCCCCACTAGAGTATTTTTTGAACACTCCCCAATAATTAAGAGATGATGTAATGTCACTGAGACCAAGACCGCCATAGTAAAATGCACGTAGTAGTTCTACAAATTACCGTTGGAAATCCCAATGCACAAATCGAGCACGTCGTGTCCTGCCCTCCACTGATTGAGCATAGTCAGGAGAGGGCGCCCTTCACTCTAAACATCGTCTCAGACATTGCAGGACACATGTTTTAGGCGACGGTTTTAAGGCTCAACCAGAAAATTGATTCGTATGTTCGTAACAAGTTTAAAGAGACATGAGGAGATTTCCAGAAAGAAGCGCCTCCAATTTTTGTCGAACCCCAGTTTTTTACATATTTGGAATGCTTACCAATATATTAGATCACACCTGAAGCGAATAAGCCGAATACGCCGTCTTTATGTAATAAGATGATAATTTAGTAGTTTCTGTCGTGCACGACAGAAAGTCAAAGCATTGTTTTCTATGTGGAACGATTACGATAGCAGGCAAGTTCAAAACAAGGTTTGCGGTTTTCTTTGCACATGTTTGTCCAATAAACCTTCGAAACGTTCTCGGTAGATGGCCTACAGCCAATCCAGTGAAATTTAAAAAAAAAAAAAAAAAAAAAAAAAATCCCTCCTGTCACTTTAAGTATCCTAACATACCCCACAAGATATAGGACCAAAAGCAACCTAAAAGGACAAAATCAGATATTATAGTCTTTATTGTCCGTACGGACACTTACTACAACACGTTATTGAATGAAGATTAATATCTTTGGAAAATGCTGTTTTCTCTCTTTTCTATCAATTTTTCGTTTGGAAAAATAACTTATGAGAATTCGACTTATTCTTCACTTTTAAGTTATTCCTGCAAAATTTATAATATTTTCGGATGGATCACTGATAGTGTCTTTAATCCTTTCAGATGGGGATATTTTTGATGGAAAGTTTTACATCAGGGCAAAAATCAGTACTTTCGATTTTTTTAGGGACACCCGCAATGTGAAATCTCTGGTCGCACCTTTAAACCACAAAGGTCACAGATCGGTCAAACAGGGTTCATGCCATGGGAATCCATACTCGTTCCCGCAGGTAGTGCTCCGGTTTCCTCCTGCTTCTAAAATCGAGCTTCTTGGCATAAATCTGTTCTGGTATTATGGTTTCTCTGATGTGCTGAGCGCCTTTCATGGCTGCCGCACAGCGCCTTGAGCATGTTTACGTGGATATGTCGCACGTTATATCGTGTTTGAACAACAGTCATTTAGTTACAAAACGACAATGTCAAAATGTAGGGGATTTTTATGATGGGACACAGTAATATCCTGATTTTGTCTCATAACACAAAAAGCATATGGCAGCTATTTGTGGACTATTCATAGAATGTTACTATCAAATAGCTGCTTTAATATGCTTTATTCTATATTATGTGTCTCGGAGGATACTGTCAGGGCCACATTAAAGAGAATCATTGTGCATTCTATAGATTTTGACAAATTAGGGTTAAAGGTTGGGTGGGTCATCATTAGAGGTCAGTCTGCATACACCCCATATGAGTCTTGTGCCAGTGGTTCTTTTGATTAAGTGTGCTGGCTGCAGTCCCATGCTGCAGCACATTTGCAATATTTTATAGATGACAAAATGGGTCAAAGGTCACAAAGGAATCAGAGGTCAATGTGTGCACCCCATGAGTCTTGGGCCAGAGGTTCTTTTGAGCAAGTTTGGTGGTTGTAGCAGCTTGTAACAGAATTAGCACTCGAAAGGTTTACAAAATGACCTGTGTGTGGCCTTTGACCCAATGTGTGTGTAGAAGCTGTATGATGAGGCAGCAGATGTGAGCAAGTTTGGTGATCATAGCACCTTATTTGCAGAAGTATTCTATAGCTTTATATAAAATGGGGTCAAAAATCACATAAGGGTCATTAGAGGTACACCCTGTGAATCTTGGGCCAGTGGTTCTTCTGACCAAGTATGCAACTTCTTTAATGTACACAAGATGCTTTGAAATGTGCAGTTCTAATGTTAAAGGTGCTTGTTCCAATCGTCTTGGTGACTCCACTGACTTACTCGGTAGTATAATTTTTTTATCAGATAAAAAGGCAACGCACATTTTTCCACATGTCTTCCTGATATTTTAGCCTACAATCACTTTTCATTGTCCAAGATAGAGCCAAGAAGTTGGGTGTCCCCAAAGATTGGCAGGGAGTGTATGAAGCCTGCCATGACCAAGGCCGAATAAGGCACTTTAACTGCACAAAAAGCAGAAAAAAACAAACTGCTATAAATTCCCCACTATAAATTATTTACAAGTGACAGTCCAGATAATTATTTTCTTTGGCACAGTTAGCTAGTGCCCTTAACACCCAAGGTGGTTGACTGCTGAAGCCCAGACATACTGGCCCATAAATGCCACTAGCTTGAGAAAAGAAAGCCACTTCTTTTAATAAACTCCAGACAACCCGTAAAATCACACAGAATCATTGCCTTTAAGATACACCAAAAAAGTGACATTTTAATACTTGCCATTTGTTATCCATAAAGCTGTCAATCAGAATGAAGTAGCTACAAGTGTGACATGTTATAAAGGCACCTCGATATACTACAAAATATAATATGACTGGTTACCATACAAACAAAATGAGAGCAACATCGCATTTTAAGAAGAGAAATGTTGGTTTCAAGATTGGCTGGCTGGCTGTCAGGTTTGCTTTCTTTGAGCCATCTGGGGCAGCCACTGGGCAACAAATGGAATGTGGACACTGAAGTGAAGGGCAACAGCAGTAGATGATTTAATCTGAATTGAATTTTGCTCCTTACACTCTGCAGAGGATATTGCCCAATGAATGCCCAAAGCAGCTCATCAAAGAACAAAGAGCAATCTTGAAACTGACCAAATGAGACTTTCTCACTATGAGCCAAAAGACCCTCATTCTTCAATACACAGTTCAGTAACTTTCATTCACCAGTGTATTTAGAAAATACACCCCCTGGTTTTGGGTATGATATGTAATACCCAGAACACACAAGGCCAATTCATAATTGTGTACAACTTAACTGTTAACTGAACTGTGTCCCAGATGAGGATGCCAAAGCTCATAGTGTCTGCTGAGATGATTCAAGTATTAACATATCCAGGGTTGAGTGCAACAAGGGGCTATCTGCATTTTTGGCCAAAACAAGATTTTGGTATCAAAATGTTCCATACTAGACCAGAATCTTATCTTATTAGCCATAATGATATTTATACAAAATGTTCTACAAATCAGTATTACCAAAATACAGATAGTCCTTAGTTGCACTAAAGCATTGAATTAATGCCTGGATGTGTAGCTGCTTAACAAAGTGGTGAATATGTTTCAATAATACTACTTACTGGCCATGAACTTTTACAAGTTACTGAAATTTCATCCACCACCAAAATGGTTTAGATAGCATATTTTCCATTTGCAAGATGTGTACCTGCCATTTATTCCCTTAATTTTGCCACACTTAAAAATGCCAAGCTTTAATTTGCCACCAAGTTGGGGTTCTATATCACAATATTCTTCTACATATCGTTTAAAGTGACAGGAGATTTTTTTAGGATACAAATTTCTCTCAAATTGCACAGAATCGATTGTAGACCACCTACCAAGAACGTTCCGAAGGTTTATTGGACAAACAAGTACAAAAGAAAACGGCAAACCTTGTTTTGAACTTGCCTGCCTAACGTAATTGTCCCCATAGAACACCGTGCTTTGACTTTCTGTCGTGCACGACAGAAAGTACTAAATCATCATATTATTACATAAAGACGGTGTATTTGGCTTATTCACTTCAGGTGTGATCTAATACATTGGAAAGCATTCCAAATATGCAAAAAAACCGGGTTCGAAAAAAAATGGGGGCGCTTCTTTCTGGAAATCTCCTCATGTCTCTTTAAGAAATATGTACATCAATATGTAGAACCAGTAGAAGGTATCCAATGGTGTGGACACAAAATTGAAGGTTGCGTGTTCAAATCCCATCTGGGCCAATGTTTTATGACCCAGCACAAGGCACTTCATCTCCCTTGTCCATTTCCTCCCAGGTCCAAATGGGGAGATGTCAGGGGGTACTCACTCCCAACTGCTGATGGGACCTGTGCTTTGAGTTGCTACCTAATAAAGCAAAGTGATTAGGATGCACCCCAGTGGCAGCAGAAGAAATCATTGAAGTGTGCCGATACTATAACAAAATACTTGTTAAATCACCACAATGTACATAGCCTTATATGATATTTTAAATCATCTACATAAAAACCAACAATAAAATACCAACATATTCATCAATTTCAGATTAAACAAAGGCTGCTAATTCTCTCATGTTTTATCCAAGACTAACATTTTTACATCTTTTTAAGCATCTCAAGGTGAATAATAAAAACAAATATCTTAAATGCACTGTCAAATACACACACATATAGCACAATGGAACTCTAGTTGAATAAAATACAAATATATCACTACTAGTAGGATTATTTCAGTACTACTTCAAAAATGACAAAAACTTTTAAAATATAATCCCAGAATTTACAGTTATTTTCCCAGTAAGATTTCTTTTTACATCAGGTGCTATATGTGAAATAATTATATCACAATAAAACTATAGTAACATATAAAATGTTTTTATGTACAAATGTTATACCTAAATAATGAACAGTCATTAGATATAATCTTATACCTATACATTTTTGTAAATCACTTTATATACATAAACAAAGAAGTATTGCATTTGCATATTTGTTGTAATACTCTACAAGTTACCAACTAGTTGGTACAAGCAAGGTACTGACTTGTTGGTACAACGTAGAACCTCTAAGTATCTGCACCTTGTACCTATAGAAAGCACTATTTTTTCAAACACACTTAAATGTGTAGAATACCTTATTGTAAAACAGCAAGATATTTTGTGAAAATACCACATTCAGCGATAATTCTGCAGAATTTACAATTGAGTCATTTCGAATTTTAATTGTGAAAATAGAATATAATTTCAATGAAAAAGTATTCAGACCCGTGAGTTTCATTAAAATTGAAATACTAAATAGCAGAAGCCCTAATATTATAAAATATCTGATTACAAGTCCTTGCAGAGAAGGACTGTTAAACAACAAGTAGCATGTTAAGGGTTCAGGGCAAAAAGGCCCCAACTGCAATAGCTGCCAGGTGTTAGATTGGCAGGTATAACACTTAATAAGAACACAACTGACAAATGGCAGCTATTGCAGATGGGGCTTCTTGCAGTAAACCCCTGATGTATATGTTCCATTTTTGAATCACTGACATACTGGGATTTTGTAAAACTTCTACAACTCACACTATGAATTTGTGATTCAGCACATATAGGCAAGTAAGTGGTTAAAAGGCACATTTCATGATCCATAGCCTGGTTCTCCTAGACTAAACTATGACAAGTTAAGATGCAGTGGACTTATTCCATCTGCAGCTTTGTTCCAGGACCACATCTTTTACCTCGTCTCATAGTGGCGCTATTCATGATTATGTTTGTGCTTTATTCTATTTAGAGAATAAAGGTATTGTTTTTAGCCTCTGCCGTGTATCTATCGTGTCATATCACACGGGCGACAGCATTATTTGAAGTAGAACGAGGCGCAGCAGAGTTGTTTTACGCTAAAATAGTGGTGTCGCCCGTGTGATGTGACCCGATAGATACACGGCAGAGGCTAAAAACAATACCTTTATTCTCATTCTTTAACACTTTATTCAAAATAAGAAGCGATATTTATAAAATTATGATTTTACCCAACGAACTACACCGACTTACCCCGACTTTTTAAATCGATCAGTCCGTTGTTTACTATGCGCCTTCGATTGGCCCGAGCAGTGCGTATGCGTAGCGCTTTGACGTGTACGCGCTGTAACGTGTGATATCGTCCAATATCACACGGTAAAGAACCAATGAAAATGCTTAAACAATCTTAAGTGTTTAAGAATAATGTATTTATATGAGTATTACAAAAGAACGACCCTCTGCCGGCTCGGATTGTGTGGCGTGCATCTATAAGCCCTTGTCTTATAATCCAGAAGTCGTGAATTTGATTCCTACTCTTAGGCACAAAATTTTAATTTATTATGCTTATATCGTTAGAGTGAGGTAGAGTCGGCAATTGCAACAAGAACATCAGAGTCAGCTATTGAAATAGAAAATAGTGAATAGCTGCCCTATGAGACGAGTCGAAAAGATGTGTTCCCGGAACACAAGTTGAGGATGGAATAAGTCCTATGCAATTTAAGATGTGCATCTGAAATATTGGAGGATTACTATATGTGTGCCTATTCTCATGTGCAGTTTTGATCTGCTCTTGCAAGGAATTTGGGATTTTATATTTAGAGAATAAGGTATGATTTTGGGAAACGGTACTCACTTTACGACTAATTGAACCCAAGGCGATATCATTATTTTAAGTGGAAGAACGAGGCCGGAGGCCGAGTTCTTCCACGCAAAAATAATGGTGTCGCCAGGTTCAATTCGTCGTAAAGAGAGTACCGGTTCCCAAAATCATACCTTTATTCTCATTCTTAAACAGCTTTATCATTTAAGGTCATCTTTAACCCATTTTCGTGATGCTTTATGGTTTAAATACAACAAGAAAGGACTGCCACCACCCAGTGACAACAATCGAACAACCCGTTAAATGCAACGATCATATGCAACGAGCCGCAACGTTGGCAGGCACGCGCAACGTAGCAAAACACAGTATGACGCTAGCGCTTCAACCTAAAAATAACATCAATACGCAGCGCGTACTACCTGGGTTCAATTGTCGAATTGAACCCGGGCATCAGCCAATGAAATTGCTTACATTTTCACAGCTGTTTAAGAATTTCAGACCATTAATGACTAAATTACAACAAAACCAACCAATGTAGCATGGTGGTAAATACACTTTCTCATAATGTTAAAATGCACCAGCAAAATTAATTGAAATTTTGGAAATTACGTCTTTTTCAAGGATATCTAATGAACCACAAAACAAAGCAGAAGTTGCTAAGGTCATGAAAGGTGCCTTTAATCAACACGACAGAGGATTACCTCTGAAAAACATTTAGTTGGGTGAATTAACTTGGAAAAACATATTAAATAAAATACAATTTGACTTACAAACCTACATTTCTTGCATCTGCTCAATCCATTTCCAAATGAGGCAGGAGAGTAATAATGGGAGTTTTTTTTTTTTTTTTTTTTGTATTACAAAAGAACGACCCTCTGCCGGCTCGGATTGTGTGGCGTGCATCTATAAGCCCTTATCTTATAATCCAGAAGTCGTGAATTTGATTCCTACTCTTAGGCACAAAATTTTAATTTATTATGCTTATATTGTTAGAGTGAGGTAGAGTCGGCAATTGCAACAAGAACATCAGAGTCAGCTATTGAAATAGAAAATAGTGAATAGCTGCCCTATGAGACGAGTCGAAAAGATGTGGTCCCGAACACAAGTTGAGGATGGAATAAGTCCTATGCAATTTAAGATGTGCATCTGAAATATTGGAGGATTACTATATGTGTGCCTATTCTCATGTGCAGTTTTGATCTGCTCTTGCAAGGAATTTGGGATTTTATATTTAGAGAATAAAGGTATGATTTTGGGAAACGGTACTCACTTTACGACTAATTGAACCCAAGGCGATATCATTATTTTAAGTGGAAGAACGAGGCCGGAGGCCGAGTTCTTCCACGCAAAAATAATGGTGTCGCCAGGTTCAATTCGTCGTAAAGAGAGTACCGGTTCCCAAAATCATACCTTTATTCTCATTCTTAAACAGCTTTATCATTTAAGGTCATCTTTAACCCATTTTCGTGATGCTTTATGGTTTAAATACAACAAGAAAGGACTGCCACCACCCAGTGACAACAATCGAAAAACCTGTTAAATGCTCGCAACGGGATTCATCCGCAACGAGCGCAAAAGTTGGCAGCACGCGGCAACGTAGCAAAACACAGTTTATGCGCTAGCGTTCAACCTACAAAAATAACATTCATACGCAGCGCGTACTACCTGGGTTCAATTGTCGAATTGAACCCGGGCATCAGCCAATGAAATTGCTTACATTTTCACAGCTGTTTAAGAATTTCAGACCATTAATGACTAAATTACAACAAAACCAACCAATGTAGCATGGTGGTAAATACACTTTCTCATAATGTTAAAATGCACCAGCAAAATTAATTGAAATTTTGGAAATTACGTCTTTTTCAAGGATATCTAATGAACCACAAAACAAAGCAGAAGTTGCTAAGGTCATGAAAGGTGCCTTTAATCAACACGACAGAGGATTACCTCTGAAAAACATTTAGTTGGGTGAATTAACTTGGAAAAACATATTAAATAAAATACAATTTGACTTACAAACCTACATTTCTTGCATCTGCTCAATCCATTTCCAAATGAGGCAGGAGAGTAATAATGGGAGAACTTATAAATTTCCACACATCTGAAACTGACTTCTAAGGGGTACTTCCATACATCCTATATAGGAATCTTCGGCTGGTACAAAAACAAAACTAAAATTTCTCCAATGTTACAAATTTCCAACTGTGTAACTATAAATTTACATTTTAGAGCACAATTTACATTTCTTATAGCAATGTAACACTTATCTAGTTTTTGATACCTAATCCCATTTTATGTATGGAATTGACAATCTGAAAATAAGTATAAAACATAGCTACCAATAAAGACATAAATGTGAATACAAACTTCAAAGCTGGTTGGCATTTAAAAAACAAATAAAATACAACTTTTTTTGGATAAAATCATTAAAATGTCACATTCACAAGAGTATTTCCGTTTTCTGAAAATCTACATTACTATGAAATAACCCACCGTTTCCAAGTTACCAGAGTCAATAATATAGTACAAATCCTAATACTTGGACTAAAGAACAGTCACAAGTTGTTTTTCACATTGATCAAATAATGATGTCTAGTTTTATGTGCGCATGTATGGATGTGATCAATGACATCAATAATTTGAAAATAAGCTACGAAAACAAAATCTACATAAACAAAATGTTAATATGATTGCCAAGTCAATTGGCAGTAACACAAAATGTAATCATTAAAAGATTATTTTAATTTCCTATACAGCTTTGATCGTGAAGAATCCACTACCTTCGTAATGCCAGAATTCAATAAAAAGAGGGAAAATTTATGTCATTAAGATTTTTTTGGGGGTGGGGGTGGGGATTTGCTTTAACACACAAGCACAGTCAGAAGAAATTGTGCTGGCAACAAAGTACCATGCAATAGAATGGCATGCTACTAATCTCTATCCATGTGATGGTAATTTATATGTACTAATTGATATCAAAAGTGAAAAAGTTAAGCTGCAAACAACCTCACATGATTATAATGAGTTGAACAAGCCTTCACCATGGACTTGGCCTTTTCCTTACAACCTCTTAAGGAATACGACCAAATCTTGTCTCCCTGCTTTTAGAACTCGCTACCTCTAACAAGACGGCCTAGGTCTTTTACCTAGCAACATCTGTAACACTACCAAATGACTTTTTTATTGACCACTTCTAAAAAGTCTTTACCATCTTGTTTTCCACAGCTTGCAAGATCTTGCTGCTACCTTCTCTACCAGAGTTTGAATTCCAGTAGGTAGCGAATACGATTCTGACTCTCCTTGTAGACAAGGTATTCACTCTGGGAGAAGTTGCTATTGCTGAACTTGGATTGTGGAATGGGTTTACCCTGTGGCACCGTGACTTTCTTACCCTGGATGGTGATGGAAGTATCTGCTTTTGGATCTGTAATGATAAAACAGGTGGGTTTGTTAGTTTCTTTTTCTTAAGTATGAGTTTGCTTAGAAGTATTACCCATGCTAACAGAGGGTTCTCAATTTGCTCTATTTGAGTGAATTTCAGGTTCAAATACGCTGCATATAGGCACCAAACATGAAATATTTGCTATAAAAATGTCAGCAGGCAAAGAAGCTTCACATGTCTGCAACTTGTCCTTCTGTTAATTCCTCTCTTCCAGAGCCAGATTATTCACCTTTGAACTACATCCCCAGTAGCCATGAACTACCTCTCAGTAGATGTTTTATCATAGACCACAAAATGGTAGTTATTTTTTCACTTGTGTTCACAGAGCATCTAACAGAGTATTGAAAAACCTCTGCAAGTACTTCAGCAAATTAGTTCTAATATAGTTTTATTCTTTCATTCATTCCGTTTAATTTTTTTCTTTGTTGGCATAACCCAACTGGCCGTAAAAGTTGATTCAATGTTTTTCAAAAAAAGATGCAGATTCAATATTTTTACTCCTACTTACAACTAGGTACTAATAACTAGTATAATAATAACATATATCTGACTGTTTTTTCTAGCCGAGTACACTTTTATGAGAATATTGCAAACCGACTCATGTTTTTTGTTTAAAAAGAAAAAAAGACCTAGTGAACCTACTTTCCTAGCATGTTATGAAAGGTCTATGTCGAAAATTTTTGTTCTTCGAAATGAGTTTGAATCAACATCAGAAATGTTCACAGCATAATTCAACGTACACGAGTGTCCTCATAGGCATTCTCACAACATTCACAATGCTGCCAGTAACATGCACAACAGCTTCATGTGAGGACCTGTCACTATATAACTGGACACTGGTATCTTCAACAAGACCTAGCTTTGCCTGCAACCAGTATCAGAATACCTGCAAAGTGCTCCAGAGTAGCTTTAGCAGTTCTCGGGTAGTGGTGGCAGTAGTGTGTAACTATACTTCGTCTCGTCTGAAGTATGAAGTGGCGACGCTCGCGTACACCCAGTGCCGCCTTTCAGTTGCAGTACGCTTGTGCTTTACCTATGCGCGCACTGAAATTGGTTCAATGAATACTCCCGTGTCCCTACTTCATACTTCAAGCTGGACAGAGTATAGTAGCAAACTTTAGAGTACAACATATGCAAGGTACTTCAAAGACATTAAAAATTTGTCACTCTGTGTGCCTAGTGACTGTGTACTTCTTAAAGGGGCATTTCATGATCCACAGCATTGTCCCCCTGACCTTACTTCAAAGAAAATGAGATTTTATATCATTTGAACCATTGGCCTAAATAAAGTCTATGGGTTCAGAGAAGTGAAGATATCAGTAGCTTCCCACAATGCATTGCTTCCAATAGATATTTTTGTACAGGTACTCATGTGAATCGTTAGAGATGAATCAAGTTTGTGATCAGTACTGTTACTTTAGCCATGTTTTATCTCTAACGATTCACATCAGTACCTGTACAAAAACCCCATTGGAAGCAATGCATTGTGTGAAGCTACTGATATATTCTCGTGGATCAGAGTGTTATGAATATTTGCTCATAACATCAAAATGCATCATCAGAATCAACTGAAATCTTAGAAAATAAGCTTTCTTGAAGATATCTAGTGAACCACCAAAAGAATGGCGGTGCTACTAGGATCACAAAATGCTCCTTTAGTTCTGAAAATCAAGCCCACACACACATTTTGACACTGGTAACAAAGTGATAATCTCACCTGGTTCTGTGCGACCTTTGGCTATGATGCTGTCATACCCTTTTGGTGCTGCTCTTAAGCCACTGTTATCCATTTTAATATGGTGCTCATTTCCCAATGCCACTTCATTTAAGAACATTATTCCTGTACCGGTGTTTGTGCAACCAACTGTACATGAAGAAAGGTAAAAAAGGTAAAATACATTAAACAACTTATTCTGATGCCAATCATTTTCAAGATGCGCGACACTTCTTTGTTCATTGACAGGTAGGTGGGTTTAATTAGTTTCAGGTTTTCATTTTGAGAACCTGACAATTAAAATGATTGGATCATGGGATCTACTGTTCCCCCTCCACATCATCCCACTTTCCCAATTTACCCTTATCAAAATGCCAATTCTTACCATATCCTGCTGATTTGCTGTGCTCGGATGCAAAGTAAATACCCCGTCCAACACGGCCTCCTGAGTGAGGCATGATGCGCAGACCTGATTTCAAAATGGCTGCTACTACAGCAACATTTGTACCATGCCAAAGAAGACGACGGTTATCGATGTCATCGTGAACTGCAAAACGTTTATCCTGTTAAATACAATGGACATTGAATGGTAATTTAAAACTTTGTAGTAAATTATAATATTCTTGTTCAGTGGCTGGGGTTTAGTGTACGAACATTATGTTATTGGTTTACGATCCATTTTGAGATGATATTGGACAGCGTGTTGATACAGAAATGCTTACGGTGTGTGTGAGTGTACATACGGTAACACAATTCTGACAGTTAATTACAGGTAGGTTAATTTTTGTCAGTGGAAGAATCGGCAATGTATTTTAATTAACATATTTGAAATAGGATTATTTTACAAAGCTTTATCTTCATGGCAAGTGACTATTCCAGTGGTAGGAATTATATTTTAAATGATTGACCAGGTAAAATATACATTATAAGCAGGCAGCGAAGACCAAGAAATCCCAAATTTATTTATCATCATTGGTTTATTTTGGTTGAGTTGTTTTTATGTTATCAAACAATATTTTCTTATTCCAAACCATTTGAGTTCCAGAATCAACTCCACTGTAAGGTATTTTTTAATTTCAATGTATGAATAATGAACAAGGATGACAAAGTATTGTATGGGCCATGGGAACACTCATGTCTGGCCCACATCAAAGTGCCAAATTGGTTTGTGGTTTGCAGCCTTATTGCTGTAATCTATAGATGAGGTGACATTGGAAGTCAATGCCGGGCAACGACCAAAGCACTGCCCGCAGTATGCGTGAGCATCCTGCAGGGGCTTGTGCTTTTAAAATTTGTGCTCAATCAGGCGTGTTAAGGCTACTGAATGCTGTAACTGTATGCGGGCATACTCTTCGCACCTCTAACATGTCAGTAGAACAGGTGCTAACTTGTGTTTGTAAACATTGATGTCACCTCATCTGTAATGATTCATTTGGACAAGCTGCTATTTTTAATAATAATTGTCGTCTGAATATAAGCTGAACATACTTCATACAAGAATCATGTTCTTTGTATAAATGTGGCAGTTATCAAATGCCAGGTAAAATGCCGGCAAGTAAGCAAGAAACCACAATCATCCGAAACCATACAAAAAGTTTCCTGACAGGTTCTGGTCTGGGGTCATACACACCTATTTTCAATGGTCTAGTGATATATATCTTTAAAGCATGGCTTACCTCGCCTTCCCTGTCTACCTTCCAGACATTCAATAGCTTTGGATCCCTCCAACCTCCTTTGGTAGATTCCACATACTTCTCAATTATCTATCAAAATAGGCACAAAACACACCAAAACAAGACCACTAAGAGCACTGAAAAGTCCCTGCTCAATGCAGAAATCAATGTGGTTTTATATCATTGCTTAGAATAGGTGATCAAATTCAAAGATACATAAAAAATCGATCTCATGTGTCTTGTGTAAACTTACACATGCAGAAAAAGTGTTGATAGCACTCTCGCATTCAGCAGTGGCATTACCAGCTTTTTTTCAGGACAGGGGGGGGGGTGCACATATATCTTCAGGGGAAAGCCATATTTAAAAATTTGTTAGTATAGGCCTTATGCTCGTTTTCACTGTAAATTGGCCCAAGTACAGAAAATCAGTGAATTTTCAGGGGGGAAAGGAGGGGGAGTCCCACAAGCGGGAGCTTCCCATTGCCTCCCTCTGGTTAAGCCACTGGCATTCAGATTGGAAAACAGTAATCACTTACCTTGTTTCCTTAGATTTAGGATTCACATAATCCAGCTCACACTTCAGCAACCCATAGTTCACATCCAAAGGATGGGGAATTTCACCAGCAGCAGGCTGGAAATAAGATGATTGAATACAATTAGTCGCTACGGATGGTTCTTGTTAAGGAATTACACAACCAGTGCTTGGACTTTTAAACAAATGTTGCCCAAATAAAAATCAAAAGTCCCCATCCTCCACCAAAATATAAAATCAGAGATTCGCTTCTTCCAGAGTTCATAAAGCCGAACCCACCTCCACTTTTAAATGATTCTTGGCAATTCTCAAAAGCAGATGAGCTGCAAAGAGTTAAAATGCAGCTGTTGCTTAACTCCCACTTCATTGGATAATTGTAAGACAAAAAAAATTTAAAGCATTTACCTTGGGCTTCTTGTCCTTTTCTTTCTGCATACTTTGTGCCACTCAATGTCGATAATACCGTAAAGAAATCAATAAGAAAATAGTACAAGTTAAGTAGTTTTTAAAGACTAAACAAAATGAGCAACTGCTGTTCTTAAACATATTGTACTTTGTGGAACTATAACTCACAGTTATAAACTATTATTTAATTTTGTTTCTGTTAATGCATTTTGTATGTGTGTGCGCTTGCCTGCATGTGTGCGTGTGTGGTGCACTTGTATAACATACTTCCGAGGACCGAACACAAAAAAAAATTCTTTCAACAAAGGCCTTTGAAGTGTAAATCAAGTGCCTCTGAAATATAACAAGGGTCCTCCAAAAGTATAACAAAAGTCCTCAAAAGTATAACATTTTGCCTGTTTTCATCTCATTGCACAAAATACAGTAGGCCATACTTTGGGGGCCTGTACCTAATGTGAATGTTTGTATGATTTGTGTCGTGTGTCGTATACAAATAAAAGGTGGGATGCTTAAGAGAGAAAAAAGTATAACATTGGGTTTTCTGGGGTTATCTTTACGACCGAGGATGTGGCTCATACAAAAAATTTTGTAGTGTGCATGCATATGCGTGTGTATGTAAATGAAAAAGACACACTTCTACCAACAACTATCCATTTTATTCCTAACAGTCTCAGCTGAATCAATGGTGGTCGGCAGTTTGCGTACCACATAGAGTGTGGAATGAGGGTATAGAATTTGGAAGACAGCTGTGTCCAGCTGCGACTTCGGGGCCTTCTTCTCAATAGCCTTTTCAATCTCTTCCAGGGCCTCAAAACCTTTAGCAATCTGACTCTTGCTGAGTTTACCAAGGGGCATATTTAACAGCTATAGAAAAGAGACAACAATTTCATTAAATGTGTGATGATTGGTAACAAAAAGCACAACAAGTATTAGTTAATTTTGCAATGCATAATTTATGTCCCACCAAAATTTGCTAGATGAGAATATTCTTGGTTTAGAGAAATCATCCTGTGCATATATAAATAGACATTTGATTACTACATGAACTTGACTTGAAATGATGTGACATGCTTTCATCATCCTATATCCATGGCGTACTATTTAGAGTACTGGGTATTTATTAATCTTTCCCCCTGGAGATGGCCAGCGCACATAAGTATTGAAAAAAACCCATATGCACGTGGCCGGATTCGAACCGGCGACCTCCGTATTCTAGTAAACGGCGCTCTAACCAACTGAGCCACAAGATTGGGTTGGTAGAAGAGCGATTGATTTCATCTATAGGTGTTTAGTTCGAAAGGGTGTCCATCGCTTTCCTACCGGATAGCATCAGAATTATCTTCCATATACAATTTATATTTACGGAGGTCGCCGGTATTCGAATCGGCCAAGTGCATATGGGGTTTTTTCAACACTTGTTTGCGCTTGGCCATCTCCAGGGAAAGATTCCTAAATACCCATCGGCTTGTCTACCTGGAGAACTAAGTATTAAACATTATTTAGAGTACTGTTAGAATTTCCAATGGAAAGGGAGCTTTTACATGCTGGTTACATCCACATCAACATTACTACAACAAATGGTCAGGCTGTCATAAGTCCCTGTGTCTTCCTTTTCAGTGAGAAAATTCAGGATGGCATTTCGGCATCCTCTTTCTTACAATGATAAACTTGGAACCGGTTTACAAATTAACAAGCATTGCATGACATTACAGCCAAATCATAGTTATCTTACCAAGTTCAAATTTGGTCATCTGCTCCTTAAACATATCATTATCAAAGATGAGTTTCATCAGTTTTTGAGTTGGGTCGTCTAGTGTGCAGTCTGCTACTTTCTGTGATGGTGAACCTGAGTCAGTTTCATCCAGTGCCTCCAACTAAAATTAGAGAAATAAAACGAGTGATTGATTTAAGTACCACACACAATGTTTTTATTGCAAAAAACCTGAAAGATCACAAGTGAATGTTTTTCATTTCAGTTATAGATTGTCAACAACTACTTTAAAAGGTGCAATGAGAGATGTCAAGTCATCCACATTTTCCGTGATATGTAGTGATTTCATACAGAATAGACAGGCAATAGATTCCCTAAGTTTTATATGGCTACAAAAATAACTTAAAATGAAAACAAAAGGTGATTTGTACATTTTTATATTTTATTTTTCACAATATTCGTACCAAAGAAACAAGTTTTCAGCTTAATCCTTTCAGATGGGGATATTTTTGATAGAAAGCTTTACACCAGTGCAAAAATCAGAATTTTCACATTTTTTAGGGACATCTGTTATTTGAAATCTCTTGTTGCACCTTTAAAAGGATAAGCAGTGATAATGCGAGAGGATAAAAAATGTCGAAATTACATTAACTTATAATTTATGGACGAGTGTGTACAATTCCAATAAAACACTTCAATTAAAGGGATTAGCAGCGATATATGTGAGAGAAACGAAAAATGTGGAAATGCATTTTTTAACTTATAAATCAGGGATAAGTGCGTACAACTCCATATAACTGCTTAAATGTAGAAACAAACTACCAAATAGTGAAAAATGAAGTATTTGAGGAAATTTGTCATACCGTCTCCCACAAATGGACATAGAGCGATGGCTTCTCAAAATCTACACTAAACAGCTGATTGCAGTTTACACCAGTACAGAATAATAAAGATCAATACTGTTTGTGTTTGAGGTCAAACTGTACGGATCACGGTGCACAATATCATGATTAAAATCCGGGATATTCACAGGTAAAGGCTTTTTTGATCTCAAGTCGGAATTTTGATATGTACATATAGAAATTATAGAATCAGATAAAAAGTACTGCATATCTTTAATACACGGATTGCAAGCCAACCACTTACATGTTATGTTAGCATATCCATGCCAGTAACAAAAATACAAAAATATGATTTTTTTATGATTTTTTTCCATGTTTCGGATTAGCAAATCGCTGCTTATCCCTTTAAGGGGGAAAATCAACAAAAAGGTTTGAAATAATAAAGTATTTGAGAAATTTGTCATACCATTTCCAGCAAATTGTTATGCAGTGAAGGTGACTCAAAATGGACACTACATAGCCGATTTAATACACACCAGTACAGGATAAACAATATCAATAAACGTGTTTGTGGTCAAACTGTACTGGGCTTGGGAAATATTGTGCTTCAGACCAGGCCATTTGCATGGAAAGGCTTTTTGATCTCCACATGCTCCCATTAAAGTTGCTTGTTCCGATTTACGCCTATTGTGTTCTATGCTTGATACGAGAGCCTGGCACTTGCACGTACGCCCTGTCAAATACCGTGGGAAACAAGCTTGCGGTTTTGACGGTAGAAGCAATAATGCATATTGCAAAGCCCTATTCAATACTGTGCTAATTTTGATGGTTAACCACTAAAACGGCAGTTTTTTGGTTATATCTTGAGAATGAAATGGATTTGAGGACTGAAATTTCAGGACGATAATGAGAAAAATACGGCCTTTCATCTGATATCAAAATCAATACTACTTCCGGGAAAATCAGGGGGGTCCCAAAGACGATCGGAACACGCACCTGTAAAATTCCAGTATCAGATAAAATGTCTTTTGTCTTTAGCACATGGATTTCAAGCCAAACACCTACAGGATATGTTAGCACATCCATGTCAGTAACAAACTACAGAATTTGGATTTTTATGACTTTTCCGATGTTCCAGATTAGCAAATCACTGCTTACAGTGACTAAATAGAAAATCTGCCATTCTGCCTACCTTCTTACATGTCTCT